>JAXCEF010000423.1:0-47316 GCA_037178605.1 Colletotrichum euphorbiae | reverse complement strand
AGAATAATAAATAAAAGATACTATAAATATTAATAGATTATATTATTAGAAGTATTATATAAATAATAGGTACTACTAATAGTAATATACTCACTACAAACCAAGAACCTAAGTAATATCTTATAATACAGGCCCTTAGAATAATAACGATAGCAAGGTATAACTTTAAAACTATTCTCTACGATATTTAAAGAATAATAATAATAATAAAGCGTGGAGATTATAGGATTTTTAGGAACGCAACCTAATATAGTATTAGTATTATAAGTAAATCAGGATGCATAATTAATAGGTCCCCAACCTAGGACTAATAACCTACTTATATTAGGTCTTAAGGATAAAACCTTTAGAAGGGAGACCTAATATTATAACTTATTATATAAGAATAATAACTAACTAAATTACCTAAGTATTAGATAGCTAGGGTAGGATATTTATATTATAGAATTATAGGAATATTAAGATGCCTACAGTATAGAAGAACTATAGTATAAGTTATATAATAATAAGATAAAACTAAGCGTATAGTAAGAACTACTAAGCGCTTACCCGCAACCACTGAGCGCTTACCTATAGTTACTAAGCGATTACTAGTACCTAATTAGTAATTAGTAATAAGAGTAAAAAGAACTATTTGGGACTTATATATAGTATGGACTTAGGACTCCTAAGAATAGACTTCTATAGCTCTTTAGCAATTAACTTCGTGATTACCCCAACAAGTACTCTCAGCTTTATCTTATACTATAACCCCCTTATAAGGACTATAACTAATTACTATACTCCTAGAACCCCAAGATTTATTCAGCAATACAGCATAGCAAGACCACACTATTAACCTAGCGTCATCCCTCAGCTTCTATTAGCAGAACCCTACCGTCAGATAGCTGACCGTAACAGAAGTAAAGAAGTTAGGTAGTTCAACCTCAAGATAGTCTGCAGAGCAAGGGTCTCTTAACTACTACTAAGTTTTTATTTATGAGTTCGGCGTGGAAAAGACTCCATTTTCTTTTAGATATAAAGGTAACCAAGAGCAAGGGTCTCAATACACTTTGGTTAAATAACGAATCTAGCTCCCAGCTGAGGGCTCCTTCTCACGCCTCCGCTAGTGCCTTGAAGCTTGATATCTCGTTCGCCCGCTTGTGATGGCTGCAAGCTGAAGAGGCTAATGATGTTCGCATTTGCAAGCGGAGGAACGAAGAGCCTTGTCGAAGGATGGCCCCCTTTCCTCGGCTCGTAGCAGCCCCTTGGAACACGAGCGGGAATCAGGATCACGCACGCCGTCCGCATCCCAGAACCTGCAGAGAACTCTACATAAATCTGCAGCGGTTATCTTCTAGAGCCTGTCAAGCTTATTTCCCCGTGTATCACATTTAGCGCAGCATAGTGTTAGCCTCTCGCCTCTCGCGGGAAGGAGAGGGGCGCAACCGTGGCGACTGGCGACATCGTGGACCTCTCTAGGTTGGATAATTGGACTTTGATCTACATAAAGAAACGGCATGCCTTCTTGCCCACTGCTACCAAGGACATCCTCGATCTAACCGCGCTTCTGTTCCGGCTCGAGCTGCGTGCGACTTCTTGGCCCCTGTCCACCGAGACCCAGTCGTCGTCAAAGCTTCGCCTTGGGGGCTAATCATTCTTGACTTAAGGCTGGCCCTCCTTAACTTTCCATTCACCGGCCACACGAATATGGAGTTCGCAACTCTAGTTGCTCGGCGCTCTCTATTCTCATCTTCGCGGCTCGAACGTACAGCAGACTTTCGACACGACAATGGGGATTTGGTATGTTGTGAATATGCTCTGTGCTTGTAAGGACTGAGACATGCAGGCATGCTGACGCGATTTTAGACGATTGGCTTTGCGGCATGGCTGTGGTATGTAGGTCACCATCAACAAGGTTCTCGATATGGATAGCTGATATCGGCACGATCCACTAAAATAGACGTCTTCAGCTGTGTGCAGTGCTGATGACTCCGCCCCTCTTCATTTGTAAGTGAATGCCTGTGCTTCTCATGTTGGTCTTCATGTCGAAGCGTCAGGAATTCAAATTAACAACAGAGGACAGATCTGAAGCTCATGTACTTTGGCTACAGGTCTGTTGATGTTCCCGAGACGTTTGATCCGAAACCCGCGATGTGGTGGTTCTACCTGATGCAAATGTTTTACAACACCGTCTTGGCCTTTGTCAGGGCATCTGTCTTGGTGTTCCTCCTTCGTCTTGGAGGACAGAAGCCCTGGCGTTCGAGGGGCAATTCGTGGATTGAACATTGTCAACGCGGCCATGGCTATCGCCATCTTCCTTGTTGCTCTCCTGCAATGCTTGCCCATTGAAGCCAACTGGGGCCCAGTCGTGAAAGCATCGGCCAAGTGTGTCGATAACTCGTTCGATGTGTCGGTATCGTGCCTCAATGTGCTCAAAGACGTCTTGGTGCTTGTTCTACCTTTCTGGATATTTTTGGGGCTGAAGATGCCGATGGGGGCGAAGGTCGCAGTCATCTGCGTCTTCTTAGTCGGTGCCGTCTAAGTTTTGCCTCTTTCCCCATGTTCCTATCCACTCAGCCAAGATTCAGACTCGCTGACATCTTACTGGAGAGTGTCACCGTTGTTGCAATTGTCCGTCTTGTCGCCATCTATAAACTTTTCTACGTACCACCCGATCCGACGACCATTGTCAACCTGACTTACGAGTCGAACCCCAGTGTCGGAGATGATGCCCGTTCATCGAGGGATTTCAAGACGGGCGAAAAGGCTCAGAGCATCAATGGCCCTGTGGCTTAGGGTAATCTTATGTGATGATTACCCAAGAGCGGGGGTTTGAGAGGTGGCGTTAGTTTCTAGGACCCTGATATTCTCTTGTAGCATCACGGTATGATAATGTTCCGATACACCTCAGCAGATACAAAGATATACCATGTGAATGTAAACATGACAATGAGTGGTTTTATGAAAGTCTTCTACATCTATTGAGTTCCACTGTTCTTAGTACCTTTCATCGTTTGTTGTTCTCAGGCTGGCAAACTGATTGAGATTCTTTTGCAGTTCCTAGCAAAGGGTCTTGGGTGAGACTTATTGACATGAGTTCTTGATTCTAGGCTTGCAAGTGGTATTTGAGCGAGAGGGTGCCTGTTGGCACCATGTCCTTAGAATACGCTCTCTTTATGCACAGTTCTTCTCCATGTCAAATGATCAATGTAGCCAGCCTCTCACGCAAGTTTCCCGTCACGCTGTATCATTCTCGCATCATTTGGCTCCAGGCCAACCCAGGCCAACGACTAAGCAAAGGGCTTTGGTCACCTGATTTTGCTGCTCGGCTCCCCTCAATGAGGCCCTCGTGGTGAGCAAGAAGAGGGAAGGAATCCCTAGGTATTGTGAAGCGGGTACACCCAGTGAAGCCCTTACTTCCTGTTGATTCCATCTGGTTGTTTCGTTTCCCCTCTCGTGTTTTGCCGTCGACGCGTCTGGCACCATTGCCTCCTCCCACCATCGCAAAACACTTGTGTTTCACGTCTTCACCACCGGCAATCTTTTGCAACGGAGACGACGACGACGTGGTCAAGCTCCCAGTTTTACCTCTTTCATCGTTTCAAACTTGGCTACTACTCCTTCGACGGATCTCGAATTTCTGGCCGGTTTGCCGCGATTTTTCCCTGGCCTTTCCGCCGACGCCCGACGATTCTTCCCCTGCTTCCCCTTCACATTTCCTCCCCCTCCCTTCAAGATGGCTTCGTACACTGACAAAACCATCCTCACCGGCGACGATATCGTCAATCATTCGGGTTCTACCGATCTCGGATCTTCTGAGCAGGCCGGTCAAGCTGTGGCTGACATCAACCCCGTTGGCGTGAGCCACCTCCTCAAGCTCCCCAACGAGCTCCTGTCCCTGATTGCCGAGGCTTGCGCTGACCTCAAGCGCACCATCCATGACGATCCCCGGATGCGTAAAGGCGCCGTTTCCTTCTCCGTCGTCAACAAGCGCATCAGGGTCGCAAGCATTGCCGCGGTCTTCAGGAGCATGAGACACACCATGTCCGAGCAGCGGTTCTCGAAGGAGCTCCGATTGTTCGAGGAAAGAGACGATGTTCTCATATCTGTCAGGTAAGTAACCCTTGGAGAGTATCTCTGTCAACGTTTGCATTTGTTTTTCTTTTCTGTCCGGAGACAGCAATCTGACCTCGCTAGATCTTTCGCCATCACGGTCATTTCCGTCAACTCCAAGGATGACACCGACCTCCCTCGTCGTATGGCGCGAGTCATCAAGAAAATGCGATTCCTCCAGCGACTTCATGTCAGCTTTTTGTTGTCCAAATCCCTCATCGTTTCCTTCGGTCACGAACTGAAGTCCATGTGCCTCATGGCTCCCTTCATCAGGGTTTTCCAATGCGGTAGCCCCGGCGTCCCCCTTGATGACATTCCCAAGTTCTTTCCCAAGCTTGAGTGCCTCAGCTTCAATCACAACAAAACTCCCATCTCTTTCGCCGGTCTGGAGGAATGTGTCAAGCACCTCAACCTCAGAACCATAGCGCTTCGGAAGAACCCTTGGACCAGTAATGACATCCAGAAGCTCATGGACCTGCTTGGCGGCAGCGCTACCCTTCAGACCCTCCATCTCGAGGGTTACCTAGGTGGCGTCAAAGTCTCCGTACGTTGGCCCCTCTGCAATGTTTTCAGACGTCTCTAATCTAGCTGGTTTCGATACAGGACCTGGTTCCCAAGTTTGAGAACCTCGACAGACTCGAGAACCTGATCATGACGGCCGAGCAGGAACTCCAGATGGACAGGGAGCAGGAGAGAGTGATTCAGTTCGAGCGGCTCACCCTCATGGCCCAGGTCCACGTCTTCAACGAGGACCTGGACGACAACGCCCTGGCGTTCTTCCAACAGGTTCCGTCTCTGAACTCGGTTCGCCTTGTCCGAAGATGGGAGAAGGCCCAGTTTCACCCTGCCAGAGACGAGACTGGCGAGGTCACCGCTCTCTACCAGATTGCGGTGGATCAAGGCACGGACATTTTCCTCGAGCCTCTTTGCGATACTTCTCACTCCTCGTTCTTTTGAGCCAGTCCTTGATCGCTATGCTGTATTTGCAAGCCGAAGATGCAGACGATTGTATTACGAGCAACATGGAGAGCATGTCCTTCGCCAGCGCACCACAGGGAGAGAGCAACGAACCTTGTTTTCTGAAGACAGCAGTCTGAATAAGACTATCTCACAATGTGGCGGGCGCGGAGAAACATCTACTGGCCGACTGCTCGTGGGACACACGGTATGGCACAAGCAAGCAAGCATTGGGACTGGCAGGAAGGATAGAAATCTGCTTGCATCGGGTATCGGGATTGGGCAACACGTTTCCCCAGAGAAGGTTGAGCTAGGCTTTCATCCCTCGGACAGGGATCGTGTTGGTATTTTGACATTACTCGCTGGGCAATGGAAATCAAGAACGGAATTCAGTAGATCCACACTTTTCTTCAACAAGTGCGAGCTTTTCTAGTAGATCTCCTCTCATTGCGGACTTTAAGAACTCATCTCTCGGACAAAAGGCTTCGATTTTGACATGCATCTTCGCTTGTGAGCTCATTGCGCAATGCCAAAAACCGTCTGGTAGATGACGGCCCAAAAGTCTTGATATCAATTTTTTTAGGATAGACGCCAACATCCTAGGCCAAGACATTGACGAGAACATCGCCAGCCTGCCAGCGCTTGATGTTATCCACCTGCTGCTCGTACCAGGCATCGAGCGTTTTCTCCTCGACGTACCCCATATGAGGCGTCAGAAGAACCTTACTCGTCCCGTCTCGTCCCCATGCCGTCGTCCTCCATTCGCTGTCCGTCGGCAAGGGCTCGAGGTTGAAGACGTCCAAAGCGCAGCCGCGGATGCCGCCCTTCTTCAACGTATCAAGCAGATCCTTCTCCACTACCAACGGGCCTCGCGAGGTATTCACAAACAGCGCCGTCTTCTTCATCTTGGACAGGTCGCTCGCATCGATCAGCCCGCGAGACCGATCCGAGAGCACGAGGTGCACACTGAGGACGTCGGCGTCGCCGAAGAGCTCCTCACGGCTGACGACCTTGAACGTCTTCTCCCCATCCGGACCCTCGACGGGCAGGCCCTCGGCTCGGGCCTTGTCGTCCGCGGCCTCCTGCGTCAGGTTCGTGCTCCAGGCGATGATCTTCATGCCGAAGGCGAGGTGCATGATCTTGGCCGTCGATAACCCGAGACGGCCCAGCCCGACGACGCCGAAGGTCTTGGCTGTGAGGCCCACGGCGAGGTCGGTCTGCCACAGCCCGGACTTCACGGCGAGGTCATCGGAGGCGATGTTGCGCGCAAGCGAGAGGATGAGGGCGACGCAGTGCTCCGTCGTCGAGTTTGTGCCGGCTTGCTTGCCGGTAGACTTGTCGGCGGTGCCGGCGACGGGGATGCTGCGGTCCTTGAAGGCGGGGAGGTCGAGGCTGTTGTTGCGCAGGCCGGTGGTGAGGAGAAGCTTGAGGTTTGGCAGGCGGGAGATGAGGTCTTTTGGGAAAGGGGTGCGTTCTCTCATCGTACCTGATGCTCATCATCAGCCTTCATCCTTTGACTAGGCACGGAGCCCCGAGGGGACCAAGATGTTGGTGATGAGAGGACTTCTTACAGATGACATGGAAAGGTTCTAGCCTTGACGCCAAAGCATCTTTGACGTATTCAGGAGTCTCTGGGTGGTTGTAGGGCAGTAGGGTGTCTCTGAAGGTGGTGACGTCGAAAAGCGACTTGTCGAGCTTCTTGAAGTGGGGTTCTGAGATGCCTTGGTAATCGTCGAGGACGGCGATCTTGAGTTGAGTGACTTGGACCATGGTTGCGAGCTTCCTCGTAAGTACAGAGCGGTGGCTTGCTGTCGAAGGATTCGTGATGGATGTTGGCTGCGGGCGTGAGAGTGGCCGGGGGGATGTTATCACGGACGGCCGGCTTGGCGGGGTCGTCAGACAACCGAGGCGAGATCGGAGGCGGAGGGGTCTCATGCGAGGCCGTGAGGTGACCGGGAGTTTGGAGGGGCAATCGACTTGACCAAGTCGCTGATGAGAATCGAAGCAGGCGAGAGGCAGTACGTCAGTAAGGCAACATCAATGGATGGCAGCAAGAACGGCTATGGGGGTTTCAGTCGGCGTGTTCGAGTCGGCTTGTTGCTCAGGGAGCGCTGTTTATCAACTCGGCCAGTTACGGGAGAGCGTTCCGCATGCAATTATGTTCTCTTGATGATGACAAGCCAGTATGCGTGCAATCTGTGCGTGCTTGAAGAAAGCTCTCGGATAAAGAATACGCCGGACAACTGCGTCTCCGGATCGCAACCATGAATTTGAAGGTGAATCCGGCCGCCGGGGGGTCAAACGGTCGGGCCCAAAGAGGGGAAGAACCTGACTCGGCACCGAAACCTCCGTCGCGAGTGGCTCAACTTTAACCGTTTACTGTGGCACTTTGGAGGCGCGGCGGCGTCTAGCGAGTTATGTTCCTGTTCTAATTCTGTCAGCATCTTGACGAAGCTATGCTGATTGCCTTTCCCGAGGCAATATTCTCGAGGGAAGTCTTCATCGCAGCGTCCACTCAGGATGGCATGGATGATGGATGGTATCGATGGCTCGATGGAGGCTTATCTGATCAAGCTATTTATTCCCTGGTGTCTAAAGGTAAATTACGCAGTGCGCACACGTATGCCCGCCGTCTTTCCTCCCACATTCCTGGCCCCCAAGTTCTAGTTTCCTTCCGCCCGCCAGGCCAGGCCAGACCTGACCTGTGATACTCCATCTCTCTCTCACTAGCCTGGGAACACCCACGATGGTGACAATGGAATTGAGATCGAAATTGCCCGGAGGGCTGTGGAAGTCTGAAAGCTCGACGGCAGCAAAAGCCCGTTTTGTTGACTGAGCGGTTGACCGCTGGTGACGTTTCAGCAGCAGCCATGCCAGCTGGAGACTGCGGTAGAGATGTACAAGTGGGAAAATACTCTTTGGCGGCGACGGGGTTTTCCCCGTCCAATCGGCAGAGCGTTCAATGACGCCATTCAGAAGCGAAGCGCTGACGAGAAACATTCGTCAAATATTTTGACAATATCTATCCGTAACTCATGTTGTTTTGTGGAATGTGCACTGAGATGGGCGGGTTGTTCGTGGGCTTCTCTTCAACATTACGAGCCTTGTCCACCGAGAACATCGTCCTCGCCACTCGGCAGCTTCAGCGTTGGTTGCAAATTGTCTCAAGACTCACGGCCAATTTCCCATTAGATCCGTCTCCATCCATGTGCCAAGAATGAGGAATGGCGCATAAGTTCCCAGGCTAACGGTACTGTAGTGCATTGCTACCTTCACCACCTCCCAAGTCAATACATCGATTCACAACCGCCAAGCACATTCAGTTTTCTCATGACAAATGAGTATTCTCGGAGACGCTCGGAGCAAGCCCGGGTGACCGGTTCAAGGCTCGGCCGGTTCGGGGCTCGGTACGCCGGGCTTCTGAATCCATCGAATCAGGTGTCAATCAATCGAAGTCGAATTGTCACGTTTGGATCGCAATTGGATTCGGATTTTCCGTACTCAGTACTGCGTTACGGCGCTGGGGACTGGAAACAAATCATGCTGCTCAGGGTCTCGTTGGATCGCACCGCCGATCCTTCTGCTCGCAAATGTATTAACGTGTTGTTGACGCGATAAGCTTTTCCACTAGTATTCGGCCGTCGCCTCCGTGTCCCTCGGCTCTGCCGTCTGTCCTCGGAAACGTCTTGTAATACTCTTGTTGGACAACGCTGTGCCAGGCGCCCATCCCGTCGCGGCAAAGCCTTGACTCGCGACAGGGCAGGGCGTCCTTGTGTCCTACCGGCGGGAACCGAGGGAAGCAGATGGCGCAATTCATCTTCTTGTTGCCTACCTGACCTGGACGCCTGCCGCTAAAAGGAAAAGACTCGGCGAAATCTAGGCAAGCCAAGGCGGCGGGAAAGGGCTGGGCAGGCAGTGAGGCGAGAGGAGCAGACGTCTCGATAAACCCGATGGCTTCTTGACTGAAGGGGGCCTGGTGGGAGCTAAGGTATTGATCGGATCCTTACAGTAGTTCTACCGCAGCGCAGTAATTACAGACAGCGGGCTGGTTTTGACGGGGAGAAGCCAGGGTACTTTCCACGGTTCCCGCGTGCGTCATCTCCATCACGGTGCAGGCTCGTCCCAATGAAGGGTACTGTACTGCTGATCGCACACCTGAATCGCAGTGGTGAAGTGGTTATCTTTGTGTCGATGGTGCTGTGAAACGGACGGTCTATGAACAAGATCGAAACGTCAAGACCCTGGATTTTGACGCAATGTCCGTAAACCCAGGGAGAATGCGTGAGCTTGTTGCTCCGACGCTCTTAGAAGCTGCTTCGCCCACTGAGTTGGGTAAGCTCAGTCTCATCATTCCCTTGGCTTTGATAAGCTGACTGACACACATTCCTATTTGGGGGCTCAAGGGCGACTCTGAACAAGGAAATGGGCACGGGAAATCATGTTTCCTCCTGGGTAAAACAGCTCATCCTGCTCACGAGCAATGGCGAATACATACCTTTCATAGTTGCCTCATAATGGGTCACTGAGCGCCACGGGCCGGGCTTACTGCTTCTTCATCCCATCGAGATTCGCGCCGTCGGCCTAAGACGAGCGAATCGCTATGAGAGGATTGGCGATGTTGCGATAAGTGCATGCGACAACCCGCGCCGGGCAGTCGTCAGAGTGATGTGGGTTGCGCCACCTGAGAACTGAACGTGGTAGGTAGTTCACTGTCCATCCCACTGGAGCCGGGCAATAACGGTTCTAAACTTCTGACCTGTTTGTCTCCATTGCGGTCCATTCGTGCCGCGGCACGCATGGGAAATAATAGGTACTCTGCAGAGCTGACACGCCGCACGCGACACCCAAAAGCCAGCCCGCGGGCTCTGAGGCAAGGGTGCGTTCGAACTTTTGCCAGATGCCAATACCGCTAATGCTGCTAACAACAACACAAGCGATGAGGCGAACCTTGCGGGCTTGGAACATGCCTGCTGCTGGCGTCTTGGCTGCCGACGGTGGGGGGCACTTTTGAAGGACCAACAACAAATCAGTCGACATATGAAGCCAAGACCGAGCTTTTATGAATACCTTCTGTACGTGGTGAGCCCCCATATCTTTCTTTGGTTCATGGCGTCCATCGCCCAGGCGTTTGGCGAAGACCCTTACTATGTATGTATGTTAGGACATCCCCAGGCAGATATCTGTCAGGACGACTAATGGTTTACACTACCATAGTACAGCACTAATTAAGGCAATGTGAGACCGAGACCGGGCGCTCCCATACTCGGAACTCCCAACACACAACACAGCCTGGGACCATTGCACAATTTCGGCGGTATTCAGTGGGGTACGAGCGGAAGTGCGATAGCAAGGGCCAACCCGACTCGCCCATCCGATCCCAAGACCCCAAAAGGAGCATGGGATGGGGCCAGAAAGCGGTACCAAGAACTGCAGACAAAAATCCCCCGGGGTGGTGCTGGCCCGCGGCTGGCCTCTACTGTGGGAATAGCTTCGCGTCTCGGAAACCAACCAGACCAACCACAGCAGCGGAACCGTGGCACCAGGACCCAGGGGACATTAAGCTTATGGACCACCGAAACGGCTCTTATCGTTTGGGAAGAAGGTTGTGGTCCGCCGGGGTTCGTTGGCGTGGGCACCGGGCAGACAGGCAGAGCCATCTCGGGTCTGATGCTGGGCCGTCCTCTTCCTCTTCCTCTTCTTCCCTGGCGCATTTCCAAAGTCAACTGCTCAACGACGCGCCTGTCGGGACCCGGGCTACCAAGTCTGACACAAGGAATCCGCGCATTTGGACACGAGAGAATCAGAGACGATGGGGATGTGCGATTGATTCGGTCAGCGGGCAGCAGCAACGTCGTCAATTCAAGCGGCAATCCTCGCCCCCCCCCAGATTCATCTCCAACATACGGATATAGACACGGGCACTTTCCCCTCAACCAAGCTGCCTAATCAGAGGCCAAGGCCGTTGATTGACACCCATTCTTCATCCTTTGACCGAAGCAGCAGCTCCTTTCCGTTCTGCGCCGCAACTCTATCATCTTGGCGGAGCAGAAACCGCATCATGGACGGGCGCGCGATGGAAGCGGGAACATTGATGAACACCACCACCACCACCTCCTCCACCAACCGACATCAGCGTGCTATCGCTCGCTTCGCTACCGCCACTGTGCCGCGAACGGACATGATATGAAGGACCTGTCACATACTACGGCAATCCTTCATCGATCAACCCAACGAATCGACGGCTCGGTGTGGCACTTTCTCGGCTATCAGCCACCCATTCGTGGACCGCCTCCCGCTTATCATGCAGACTAAACTTCTTCTCGAACCCGCGCCAGAAGGCGGACGTGCAGCTGCTCTCCCGCGGAATGTGCTTGATGGTGGCAGGCCGACAACAAAATAATAAGCCCAGACAACCAACTTATTCTCTACTCGACTTCGATTAATAGAGGAGATAAGAATCGAGACAGAAGAAGAAAAGAAAGAAAAAAGAAAAAAAAATTCAGGGCACCACGACACGAACGGGCGCCTCCCGCCAGCACCAAAAGCAGAAAACAACGCCGGGGAGCGCACCAATGACAGTCTCTCAGGCTGCGGAGTGGCGGCGATGCAAAGGTCGATCAACGTTGCTGCCAAGAGGCTCGGCGGTCGCATTTCACAGGCACAGGTTGGCTTTTTATTTCGCAGTCCTTTCTTCACCTCCCTTCCACCACTTTGGAAGGCCAACCTGTCGCTCAATAAGGTACGATGTGCTGCGTAAGGTAGCTGATATCGCCCGGGCGCGCTGAGTAGCCAGCTTGGTTTCTTTCTGGATGTGTGGCCCGAACCACGATTCGCGAATCATATTGCAGATAAATCTACATCCATCCGTACACTTACAGAGAACTTGATTCCAATCTCCCCCCCCCCCCCCCCCCCCCCCCAAGACAAGAACAACGCCGCCGCCTATCTGCTGCTACCACCACCACTCGATCCTCGACCTGCCTAATCGGGCCATTTGTCCTGGGAGCCCATCGCGGTCCATCAGGTCTATGATCCATCAGAGAGGCCCATCCTTTCCATTCTGTCCACAAATTTCACAGCTTCTGACTTTTGTCTCGGTCCAGCCTGGTCTTGGCAGGCGGACTCTCTCACCTGTTGGATGATGGATCAGTTCCGTTCGTTCTCATCCCAACAGCCACTTGGGTTCACTCTCGTCGACGACTCGGACTGACTCCCTGAGAGTCTGTACTATACTAATCGGTGGTTGGGGGAGCAGTCTCCTCCCCCTGTCTGTCTGACCCCAGACCCTACCGCGGTCCCCGGCGTTGTAACCCATAGTCTCTTTGCCTCTGAAGGGCTCACGTCGTGTGCCCGGCGTTGTAATCCATACTCTTCGCCTCTGAAGGGCTCACGTCGCGTGCCCGGCGTTGTGGTATAATGGCATTCGTACACTGCAAAAGAAGTATCGTACGTACAGGGTACTCCCAGCCTTTTGGCTGTCGTCCCGTGGCGACGGTATGCGAGAGAAGACGGACGGCCCACGTCTATCGTACGCCACGACCGTCCATCCCACATGAACCTTGTTGAACGGGAACCATCCCCGCGAGTTCTGTGCCCATCCCACGCCATCCCATGCCATCCCATGCCAGCTCCCTCCGCGCTAGACGTGAGTCCATGTCCATGATACACCCCCGGTTCTCTTTCCCCCTTCCATCCCGCTCATGTCTCTCCATCTGCGGATACCTACCGGGCCAATATCGCCGCTTGGGAAGTATAAAACATGTCCCACGAGACGCCCTCCCAAACGGTACCCTCTCTTCCCCCTCCCCTTCTCGCGATCAGCAGCCCTTCAAATACGGCCAACAGGACCCCGCACCTGTCAATCACCGTCGGAAGACTCGTTCACTCGTGTCTTTGTCGTGTGTATCGTTTGTATCGTTAATCGGGACCTTCCTGCATCTTCATTTCTGATACCCAGGAACATACACACACACACGCGCACAGACACACACAACTCCCAACAAACTCTCAAGTATGAGCAACCTTGGAGGTTACCAGGACGATGTCCTGGCCAAGGCCCACGTTCCCACGGCCACCTCCCAGGGCACCGAGAAGGAGATCCACGCTGGCCGCGGCTCGTTCGACGTGACCGCCGCCGCCGCCGCTCCCGTAACCGAGGATCACTACGATGTTAAGTCCGACGACGAGTTCGCGGACAAGCCCACCGATGAGGAGCTCCAGACCCTCCGCCGCGTCTCCGGCCCCATCAACTGGAGCATGTACACCATCGCCTTCGCCGAGCTGTGCGAGCGTTTCTCCTACTACGGCTCCTCCGTCCTGTACACCAACTTCGTCATGCGACCCATGCCCGAGGGTTCCAGGACCGGCGCCACCTACAGCGGCGACGACCGTGTTCCTGGAGCCCTCGGCATGGGCCAGAGAGCATCTCAGGGTGTTTCGCTCGTCAACATGTTCTGGGCCTACATCACTCCTCTGTTTGGGTACGTCTCGAGAAACCGACCTACACTACACTACACACACACACACGTACACACGTAATCGAGCTGGAAAGCTGGAAAGGCTGACTGACTCTCTCGCAGTGCTTGGCTGGCCGATGCCAAGTTTGGTCGCTACAAGGTCATTCACATCGCCATTGTCGTCTCCACGGTAGCCCACGTCATCCTCACCGTCGCCGCCGCCCCGAGCGTCCTCGACAAGGGCAAGGTCGCCTTCGCGCCCTTCTTCATCGGCCTCTTCACCCTGTGCACCGGGACCGGACTCTTCAAGGCCAACATCTCGCCGATGCTGGCCGAGCAGAACCAGGACACCCGCATGCGCGTCGTCGAGCAGAAGGGCGAGCGCGTCATCGTCGACCCGGCCGTCACCAACACGCGCATCTTCCTGTGGTTCTACTTCGCCATCAACGTCGGCGCCGTCTCGGGCCAGATCTCCATGGTCTTCGTCGAGAAGTACCACAGCTTCTGGCTGGCCTTTTTGCTGCCCACCATCCTCTTCCTCATCTGCCCGGTCGTCCTCTGGTCCAACCGCAAGAAGTACCGCCTCACCCCGCCCACCGGCTCCGTCCTCGAGACGTTCCTCAAGATGACCAACTTCGCCCGCAAGCGCTCCGGCGGCCTGACCAAATTGCAGTGGGACACGGCCAAGCCCAGCAACGTGCCCGCCGCCGAGCGCCCGGGCTGGCTAACCTACGACGACGCCTGGGTCGACGAGTGCCGCCGCGGCCTCAAGGCCTGCCGCGTCTTCCTCTTCCTGCCCGTCTTCTTCCTCGCCTACAACCAGATGACCAGCAACCTGACCTCCCAGGCCGGCTCCATGGTCCTCGGGGGCGCCCCCAACGACGTCATCCAGAACCTCAACCCGCTGTCCATCATCATCATGATCCCCATCCTCGACCACGTCGTCTACCCCGGTTTCCGCCGCATGGGCTTCAACTTCACCCCGATCAAGCGCATGACCTCCGGCTTCTTCTTCGCCGCCGCCTCCATGGTTGCCGCCTCCGTCATGCAGCACTACATCTACCAGATGTCCCCCTGCGGCAAGTACGCCACCATCTGCGACGAGGGTCCCGCCGACATCAACGTCTGGGCCCAGTGTCTCCCTTACATCTTCATCGGTCTCGCCGAGATCTTGACCAACGTCACCTCGTACGAGTACGCCTTCTCAAAGGCCCCCGAGAACATGAAGTCGCTGGTCATGTCCTTCAACCTGGCCATGAGCGCCATCTCCGCCGCCATCGGCCAGGCCTTTACCCCCCTGTCCGAGGACCCCCTTCTCGTCTGGAACTACGCCGCCACCTCCATCATTGCCTTCGTCGGTGGCATCGCCTTCTACTTCTGCTTCAAGCACCTCGACAACGAGGAGGACGAGCTCAACCAGCTGGAGAAGACAAAGTTCATCGGCGACAACCAGCCAACCGTTGCGGCCCAGGACTCGATCCACCAGCCTGTCCACTCCGACAAGGTCTAAGGCCGAGTGAAGAAGGTGTTTTCCGATAAACGCCGCAACGTGTCTCTCGCTGTTGGGTCCGAGTTGGGAGTAGGTGGGCTTTCACTGTGTTCATTTGGTTGTGATGATTTCCCGCGTCAAATGATTCCCCCGGTGGCTGGTTCTGGACCAGTTGCCAACTTCATAGCTAGACAAGTGCACTTAATTGCATATAATTGAAATGATTATCCCATCATCTGTTATGTTCTTCTGAAGCCTTCAGCCGTCAACATGGCCAATGTCAACATGGCGTGTACTGGAACGGAGCTCTCCCTGATGTTTGTCAAGTCATTGCTTGGCTTCGATGTCTTGGTGAACACTGTCTTTGATCTATATTCTAGATACCAACCAGCCTTGCGAAGTTGGTTGAACCCTGTGCGACTGTATCCTGCTTTTTTGCCGGTTCCATACTAATGATGTCCGGTTTGCGCCGTGTTGTGAAGAAAAATATCACCCGCGTTTGCTAACACCGTCGCTTATTATACTCTTTGCACGGAGACGCCCAAACCACGGCGGATACTGGCTGTCATCACTGCCGTCGCCAGCCATCCTTGTTTGTCACTTAGCCTTCTTGCCATCGTCCGTTATCATAGTCCTTAGCCATCACCCATCAAAATATAGGCCATCCGTACTCGCCGCAGTCAAAATTGGCATTGATGTCGACCCAGTCAGGGTACCGGCGATGGATTGATTCCTTGCGCGTGCACTTAATAGATCTGTAGTTCCGGGACATCAGGTAAACCGTTTCCAACTGGGGACAGATGGCTAACATTGAATTGACCGTCCTGCTTTGCTCAGACGTGTCCCAGTCCTTGTCCAGATTTGTGTTGCCGCGGTCCGGCCTGGCCGCCCGTGGTACGCGACCGCCAGACACCTGTGTGGTGATGCTTAGTGTCTTTAGGGTCTGGAAAGACCTAAACGAGTCGGGTATTCCCTAGCGCATTTGGAGGTTAGTGGAGTTGATGGTGTAAAGAGACGACGGTGTAGAGTGACGAGGAACAGCGACAGACGAAAGCGAATAGTGACAACTTACCTCATATCCGTCTCTTCCACCGCCAAGAATTAGACAAGAGATTGATGGAAACAATCCAGGAAGCTGATCGAGGATGTCGTAATTCCATGCGCCTTTGTAAAGCTCAAGGGTGTGCAGGTGCTGAAGTCTGCGGCCGACGCGGGAAAGTTCAGGACAAGATCGGGGGTTCTTCTTGAGATCAATACCCAAGGCACGCAGGTTGGGGAAGACACTAGGGATGAACTTTGGCATCGTTCCCGATGTCCAGGTCAGGGCCTTGACTCCGGGAAAGGTCATATGGTGCTTCAGAAATGCCCTACGGAGGGGAACTAGAAGCGACCTGCTGCCATACCGAATGTCGATGCAAAGGTCCTCCAAGCTAGCCATCTTCTGAAGAAAATGGGCCAAGCGCTTGGGGGTGGACTTGGAGCAAGCGTGGCTGATGCGAGGAAGAAGATAGCGCCAGTTGCTGTCCCATTCGGATTTAAAATCGGGCTCCGGAGAACGGTATGGCCCTTCGGTGCAGATGTCCAAAACACTGAAAGACGTTAGTAATCTGTAATGCGTGCAGTTTCATAACACGAAACCCAAATACCGGACGCTCTGAAGGATGGATTGGTTGTCTTCGATCGCAGACATGTGGCGCAGGAGCTCATCTTCAGAGCACTTGACACGAATCTTCCGGAAGAGGAAGGGGATACACATCGCTCGAAGAAATTTGTCAACTCCGGAGAGAGAAGACAGCGATTTATCATCCAGCTTCGCGCAGTGTTCGATGATCTCAAGAATCAGCTCGTAGGGAAGGGTCACAAGCTGAGTCTCCGTAGGCGTCGAAGGGGGGTTGCCTCCACCTCTGCGAGGAGTCTTGGCGACCTGAGCACTCATCTTGAGGACGATTAGGTTGCTGCGAGAAGTACTCGAGTGTATTTTCCTAAGTTTGAGAAGATATGAATGGCGTTCGCTAGCAATCTTGGATTGTTGGTGATGTTGGTGATGTTGGTAGCAGCAATGGCAAAAGGGGATGTGGGCGAGACAAAACAAAACCTGAAGTCCTCGAAGAAAGCAGGAACCTAAGGTAATGAAGGAAGTTTCAGCTAGAGGTTGCAAAGGAGTTCCTGACCCACAAAGGAAGTATCGGGTTGCGGATTTGTGTGTAAGCGCCTGCCTGCCTTGAATCAACTTTCGCGTAGGGCAGGCCCAGCCACGTATCATACCTGCAAATCCAAGGCCACAATTTGAGCCCTTAAGATCCGACCCAAATATATAAGCTCAGGTCTATAGTAGACTAGAACATCACCGCTTTACTTTTTACTACTGGACTTAGCTTCTATACTAGTGTAGTAATGCTCTCAGAAGTGAGTTATATAAAGACTAGAGGAATAATAGCGGCAATAGCAGTGGTGAGGATAGACGGGACCCATTGAGACAGGCTGGACGCATTGTTAAGGTAGCAAATGGCTTTGCTACAAATTGTATTGATGCCCCTGGCTACTTGTAGAAGGTGGGAAGGAGCGAGGTGAAGTGTATGGTTCTTGCCTTCCAAGGCAACTCCTTTCAACTGTTATGCACCGTCTGGGAGCGTTTTGTCTCCCAAAGCACCTCAACTACACCTCGACTACTAAAGCCGTCAAAACCTTTTCACCAGCTTCTCCCCAAACATTCTTCCCGCAAGAAGAATTCCCCCTCCCTTCCCAACATCGCTCACTCAACGAGTCTACAATAATCAACGCGAGACGACCTGATGGATCCACCCAAGTCGCAAACCGCTGAGCGCGACGGCGGCATCATGACGAATCCAACTCGTTCTACCAAGACTCAGCTGGTCACCCTTCCCGCAGAACTGCTCCTTGAAATTCTGGAGCTGTTTGAGGAGTCCCGGAGAAACTCCCAGCGCAATGGACGTACTATCCCCACGCTGTCTGTTGTCAACAAACGCATCCGCGAAGCTTGTATCCCGATCATGTTCAATGCCATGACTCTATCCACAAACGAGGATGAGCGGTCTGAACCGAAGTTCTTCCTCTGGCCGTGGCGCGGTAAGCCAGCCTTGTGGAAGTAAAACTCCTGGTCTTCTAGTCAATCTTCTCTGCCAAATGACGAACCTCCAACATCTCAGTCTCAGTCTCGAGGACGGAAACCAGTCGCTGGTCATCCCTTTCCGCAAACAACTTAATCTGAAAGTCATGTCGTCCGTCCGAAGCCTGAATTTCTCTACCACCCTTACAATCAACTTCGTACCTGCTTTGTTCCCCGAGCTGGGCGCTCTGAGAATCCACGTGAAGGCCTCGCCCTCGAAGACTCCTGGTCTTGCTGCCATTGCTCCCAAGCTCCAGGAGAAGCTTCACACTCTACATCTGATCAGTCATGGCTGGACGAAAGAGGGCATCCGAGAGATTGCCGACCTGTTTCCAAACATCGAGAGCCTCTATGTGGGAGGTGAGGTGCGCCTGGTCCGGGATGCGACGGTCTTGGTGAGTCGTTCAGCATGCATCCTTAGCACGGCGGAACTGACAAGAAACAAACGCAGAGCCTACTGCCTATCTTCAAGCGATTCATCAATCTCAAGCATCTGGCCCTCGCTGACCTGCAGGTCCTTCCAAGCACCTACGACGGCATATCACACTTTCGCCGAAGATGGTTCAGAATTCTAGGCAGAGACCCGGACCTCGGTTTTGAGACGAGTCAACCTACCCTTGCGAAAGCCATTTCCGCGCATGCCCGAAGCTTCTTGACGTGTTCTTCCATGTAGCTGTGGTCAATGGTCCAAACCGCTACCGTCCTATCAGGGTCCAGGAGTCCGGAGAAGTCACCAACGTCAGCCTTGAAGAGAGAGCTGCCTGGCCCATAATATCTCTGGTCATCTGAGTCGTGTACATGATCTGTCGCTGTTGTCCTGTACCTCCCGATGGCACGAGGTTGAGTGATTGAGTGGTACCCATTGGCGAAGACAGCTAATGCAGCCTTGGTGCAGCCGCGGGAGGAGCACCAGCGAGTATACACGGGCTAGCTGACATAACGCTGATGTGATAACAAACAACGAAGCTCTATATGAGGGACATATGCATAGCTTTTGCGTTCAACAGGAATATTTTTTTCACATCTTACTTGGCATTCTCGTGCCACCATCCAGCCGGAGCACCGTCCCGTTGAGCATGACGTTCTCAATCGCGTGTTTGGCCAGCGCTGCAAACTCATCCGGCTTGCCAGCTCGGACGGGAAACTCCATGGCCTTCTCGAGGCTGGCGCGGACCTTCGGGCCCATCACGGCGGTCATTCGAGACTCAAATAAGCTAGGCGCAATGGTCACAACGCGAATACCGAAGCGGGCGAGGTCGCGGGTCATGGGGAGAGTCATGGCTGTCACGGCGCCCTTGCTGGCGGCATAGGCGACCTGGCCCTTCTGGCCGTCAAAGGCGGCAGAGGAGGCGACCATGATCACGACGCCACGCTCCCCGTCTGGTGCTGAGGGTTCGTTCTTGGCCATGAGAGCCAGCGCTTGGCGCGTGAGGTCGATGGTGCCGCGGAGGTTGATGTTAAGGACGAAGTCCCACTGGTCGAGACTGAAGGGGTTTCCCTCACGGTCGAGGATCTGTGCCTTGATTAGTACCCGTTGACTTCGAAGAGCAAAAGAAGACATACCGTTGCTGGGTTGCCTACGCCGGCCGCGGGAATGACGCCGCCAACTGGCTTGCCTGTTTGCTTCACCCACTCGGCGGTGCCCTTGACCGCGGCCTCGATGCTCTTTGTTTCGAGGACATCACAGACGAAGAACTTGGCCGAGGAGCCCAGCTTAGAGACCAGCTCTTTCCCCAAATCTTCGTTCATGTCCAGAACGGCCACATTTCCGCCGGATCTGCATACTTCTTCCACGCAGGCCTGTCCCAGGCCGGATGCTCTATGTTGGGATGAATATCAGCTTGGAATCTAATTGCAGCCGTATTGGCATGTGATCAAAGGAGAGCAGCGGGAGTGATAGATGCACACGGGTATGTCTTGCTTACCCGCCTGAAATGATAAAAGTTCGGCCGTCAATCTTCATAATGCTGAGAGTTGTAGGTTGGAAAGTCAAATGTCGTTTGTCACATGCGTGAAGCTGAGCCTATGTGTTGATGACGGCGCCGGGAGGTTCGCTTACAGCGGGAGGTACCCTGTGGATCAGTACTCCGATGGATCAGTACTCCGGTGAGGTCAAGCCTCGGCACGGGGACTCGGTGTGCTGTCGTAGTGCTGGCTATTTCCTTACTGATGTCTTATCCTTACTGTTGTCTTATCGGGCACAGGTGAGGTCAGCATCGATAAGATAAGATACGCGAGCCATCATCAGCAACGGCATCGCGGGTACGTATCTCAATTGCTCAGGCCTCCAGAGCGCAGCACAGGCGGTCCAGCCCACCAACCACATTCATCCCATCCATGTCACACCCGGCCCCAGGGCAAGTCTCCAGGAGAAAGAGATCCGCTGGTCTGCCGTCATTGTGTTGTTGTTCTGCGCCAGCGCCTCAACTCTCGCAGCAGCACATTACCTCCCTTGTCGACACGAAACGCAGGCCGAACTGCTCGCTGCGACCTCAACGTCGCGCCAATCTAGAGGCCGCCAAGTTGCCTTTCTGGGTCTTTTTCCTTCTTTTTATTTTCTCCCTTTTCCGATTCTGAATTTCCGCTGGCTTACAAACCTCACGATCCTGTCCAGTCCTTATCGCTGTCGCCCCGACTTTCCCGGCCCGGATCACCGCTCCCGCCCATTCAAGTTCAGCATTCCGCACCGCCACTATGACGAGACCTCGTCGCTCCAGCGCCGCCAGCGAGGAGAGCGACGGCACCGCCGGCCAACAGGTCAGGACAAATCCTACAACCAGATGCGACATCGAGCGACGAAAATGCTGACTGGAGGCGCAGGAGTTGGGGAGCATGTACGACTATCTCGCCAAGATCATTCTGCTGGGACCGAGCGGGACTGGAAAGTAAGTTCCCAAATCTCACCTCCCTCCGGAAGAGGCGCACGCGATCAACTCCGATAAAGTCCCCACGAAGGGTTTGAGACGTGGCTGACGATGGCTTCCCCAACGCAGGTCTTGTCTATTACACCGCTTCGTCAAGAATGAGTGGCGCGTCTTGTCGTCCCAGACCATCGGCGTCGAATTCGCGAGCAAGATCATCAAGGTCGGCACGGGATCTCGGCGGAAACGGATAAAGCTGCAGGTGCGCTGCCATAACATCTGATTCATCATACGCAACATGAGGCTAACGAGAGGTGATGCTAGCTCTGGGACACTGCTGGCACCGAACGATTTCGCTCCGTCTCGCGATCCTACTATCGAGGTGCCGCCGGCGCCATCCTCGTTTACGACGTTACATCCCACACGAGCTTCCGCGGACTGCAAACGTTTCTCAACGACGCCCGAGCCTTAGCATCCCCGAACCTCTCCTGCCTCCTCGTCGGAAATAAGCTCGACCTCGCCTCCGACCCCCTTATCGATACCAGCCTTCCCCCGCCAACGCCGAGCAGCGTCGGATCCATGTCGTACTTCACGAATAGTTCAGCCGGCACCAGCCTCCCGTCCCTCGGCACGCAACAAAAAGCGACAGAAGCCCCCGAAGGTCGCGAGGTCAGCAACGGGGACGCGAATCAGTGGGCGAGCAAGAATGGGATACCCGTGGTGATGGAAGCGAGCGCTTTCAACGGCGAAAACGTGGACGAGATCTTTGCAAGGCTTGCGCGGATGATTCTTACCAAGATCGAGCTGGGCGACATTGATCCGGACGATCCGATGAGCGGTATCCAGTACGGCGACAGTTACGCCGGGGGCTGGAACGCGGGAGCAAGCGACGGCGCGAGTATTAAGAGTTCGATGACCGGGGCGACGCTCGACGACGCGGGCACCGTCAGGAGACGCAGAGGCCGACGAAACACCAGAAGTGGCGGCAACTGGGGCCTGCGCGACTGGGAAGAGGTCTTTACGCTTTCAAACAGGCGAAGAGGAGGGAACTGTTGCTAATGTCGGCTTGCAAGTGAAGCGGGGGTAGACGAGAGGCTTCTTCTGCTAGCCGAGGCGATGACGCCGTATGGACATGCGTTCTTCTTAGTTTGCGAGGAGTTGATCGGAAATTGTGTCACTGATGCCGGATCGGATGAGGGTCTCGGAGGATGTGCTTTTGGGATCTGAGGTGCCTGGCGACGGTGGAGGTTTGCTTCATCAGTCGGCCAGGCTGGCGTTCCGGTATAGATACCTCGTTCCCAGGTCGGGATCGGCCGTACACATACACTTGTTTAAAACTACATACACTAATGACACCTTGACAATCTGTAAGCGGACGTATACGAAGGATTGTGTGCTCTGCACTCACAGCGAACATGATTCGAATGAAGTGACTAGGATGAATAGTTCTTCATATCATGTCGAGGAGCGGAGCGTCGACTTCCAGCGCAAAGAGTCGACAGCAATGTATGGTTCTCTCATGTCATGGTCGGGAATGGATTCGTCTCAGTGGTCGACCGTTGAAGATCCACAAAATATGAGACTGAAACGACACTGGAGATGCAGAGCGATGCCACCAACCGAAAGCGCACAACTTTCTGACACTCTCGAGGTTGGTGGCAAGTTGGCAACACGTAGGGAAAACCCTTCCCTCCCCCACGGTGTAAGTGGGCATGAGGCTATCCTCGGCGGCGTCAAGAGGATGCGACGGCATCGGAGACATGACGAGCCCAAGCCCGAAGAGGGAAGCGGAGGGCGTGCCTCCGTGCAAGAACCCCACCAACGACTGCAGGGGTCGGAGATCGGAATTGGGGTAAGTGAGGAGCTCTCCACACGCTCCGAGTGGTGATTTATAAAGTACTCCCGAATTCGTTATGGGGGAGGCTTGCAACCGGGACTGCGGTTCTCGAACTGAATGAGATGCCGAAATGCCTTGATTCTTCAAAAGTTGGCTAGGGCTACGAATTGGGTATACTTCGGACACTGGGCCTGGTTGAATCTCACGAGCTTAGAAGACCTCTCCAACATGAACGGCCGGAGGCGTCATGTCGACCGTTGGCCATGATCTTGGGATGTGGGCAAGCTGGTTTAGTCCAACAAGAGGGATGTAACGCTTCATATTCAACTCTGAAATGTTGGAGAAAAGAGGCGTCCCCCCAGCGCAGTCCATCAGGTACACTCGAATGATGGACGGTTTTTGGAACAGGAACAACGACTCTGTTTGCGGCGTCGACCAACCTGCGTCGGGCATGGATCCGTCGTCGAAAAAGGCGGAGATGCATCTCGGCGGATGTCGTCTCGTCGTTCAGACCGAGAAACAGCTCCTGGTCCCTGGATGATACGACTGATCCTGAATCCTTGGTAGCTCAGTGAGTGTGAGGCGGTACATGATGTGATGAGGTGGAGAGAGCTCTTGGAGGAAAGTATATGAAGACGACACATCTCCCGCCGTTGCCTCGGATTTGAATCATCAGTTCACTTTTTGTATGATAATATTCTCTATCCCGAAAGCAGAAGACCAAGATTCCTCTCATTCAGTATACGTGTGAGCAAGTTTGGGAGTGCTGTGTGAGTTGGAGATTTGTCCTTCATCTCATCAAGCAACCTGTCTGCCCGTCGCCCCTAGAAGAGACATCCCCCCCGTCACCTCCCATCAGGTGCTGTACCCAAGCTCCCTGGTCCTCACGAACCCCGCCATCCGTCGCAGGGCACCACGCTCGGTGCTCAACCCCCGACATCGCCTCGTCACCGTCGTGCTCATAAGCCGACCTCCTCTCACCACTACTTTCGTGAGTTTCCGATACTTTTTCCACCTGCGAATTGGGCAGCTCATGACCTCCCAATTACTGTCCCAATGCGCCTCCACGGGAGCCTACCGTACGGCTCACCACCAGCTAACACCTCGCAAAGAACCATGCCACCCCGAACCGTGACCCCGATTGACAAGAACTGGCACTTCAGACAAGCTGACAAAGAGGACAGCGAGCTCCTACCCGTCAGCCAGTTCCCGACAAACGTACATCTAGACCTGATCCACCACGGCGTCATCCCCGACCCCTTCATCGGCAAGAACGAGCTCGACGTGCAGTGGATCGGCGAGGCGCAATGGCTGTACAAGACCTCGTTCCCCTCCGAGGCCGTTCCCGACGGCGCCAAGGCGGTATTGGCGTTCGATGGTCTCGACACATTTGCTACCGTGGTGCTCAACGGCCAGACCATCCTCGAGACGGATAACATGTTCACACCGGAGCGGGTCGATGTCACCTCGTTCCTGAAGACGGACGGGGACAATGAGCTCGAGATCACCTTTGACAGCGCCTACCTCCGGGGCTGGAAGCTCGTGGAGAAGTATCCCGACCACAAATGGGGTTGCTGGAACGGCGACAATTCGAGATTGGCCGTTCGTAAAGCGCAATACCACTGGGTATGTGTCCAAACAAGTTTGCCGGAGAGCTCCCTCACTAATACCAATCAGGGTTGGGACTGGGGTCCGACTCTCCTGACCTGCGGCCCCTGGCGACCCATCAGCCTCGAAATCTACGAATCCCGGCTCTCCGACCTCTACTTCGAGACGACGGTCGACGAGTCCCTGAAGAGCGCCAAAGTCGTCGCCCACGCCACGACCGAGGGCAAGGCGTCCAAGGTCCGCTTCGACGTCTCCCTCGACGGCAAACCCGTCGCCTCCGAGACCGTCGCGACAGAGGCCGACTCGGATGTTGCTGCGACCTTCCAAATCCAGGACCCGGCGCTCTGGTATCCCGTCCGGTACGGAAAGCAGCCGTTGTACACCATCTCCGCAACCCTGGTCTCAGGCGACGCCGAAGTCGACACGCTCTCCAAGAAGATGGGTATCCGCAAAGTCCGACTCGTGCAGCGTCCGGTCAAAGACCAGCCCGGAACATCCTTCTTCTTCGAAGTCAACAAAATCCCCATCTTCTGCGGCGGCAGCGACTGGATCCCGGCTGACAACTTCATCCCGCGCATCACGAAAGAACGCTACCACGACTGGATCCGCCTTCTCGCCGACGGGAATCAGTTCATGGTGCGCGTCTGGGGTGGCGGCATCTACGAGGAGCAAGCCTTTTACGACGCCTGTGACGAGTACGGCATCTTGGTATGGCAAGACTTCATGTTCGGCTGCGGCAACTACCCGACCTGGCCGGAGCTCCTCAAGTCCATCGACAGGGAAGCTAGAGACAACGTCAAGATGCTCCGCCACCACCCGTCCATCGTCATCTGGGCCGGCAACAACGAGGACTACCAGTACGCCGAGAGCGAGAACCTCACCTACGACCTCGCGAACAAGGACGCCGACAGCTGGCTCGAGACAGACTTCCCCGCGCGCTACATTTACGAAAAGATCCTCGTCGACGCCTGCAAGGACCTCATCCCGGACGTCTACTACCACTTCGGCTCCCCCTGGTCCGGCGACGATACGCGCGACCCGACCGTCGGCGACCTGCATCAGTGGAACGTCTGGCACGGCACGCAGGAGAAGTACCAAAACTTCGACAAGCTCGTCGGCCGCTTCGTCTCCGAGTTCGGCATGGAGGCGTTCCCCTCCGTCAAGACCATCGACGCCTTCCTGCCGCGGGGCAAGGACGACCCGGACCGGTACCCGCAGTCGTCGACCATCGACTTCCACAACAAGGCGGACGGCCACGAGCGGCGCATCGCGCTCTACCTCGTCGAGAACTTCCGCTACGCGCCCGACCCGCTGGAGCACTTTGTCTACTGCACGCAGCTGATGCAGGCCGAGTGTCTCGCGTCGGCATACCGGCTGTGGAAGAGGCAGTGGAAGGGACCCGGGCGGGAGTACTGCGGCGGCGCGCTGGTGTGGCAGATCAACGACTGCTGGCCCGTCACGTCGTGGGCCATTTGCGATTACTATCTGCGGCCGAAGCACGCCTATTACACCGTCAAGCGGGAGATGGCGCCGGTCTCGATTGGCATCACGAGGAAGGCGCACAAGCATGCCAAGGACAAGTACACGCGCGTCGACGTCGAGGTGACGCATCAGATCGAGATTTGGGGGTCGAATCTGCGGTTGGAGGATTTGACGGTGGATTGTCTCGTCAAGGCGTGGGACGTGGAGACGGGCGAGGAGACGTACGCCGAGACTGTGCGGAGCGGGTTCTTGCTTCCCGAGAACAGGTCTACGGAGATCGCGGCGTTTGAGGTGCCTGCTCGGGAGAAGGGTGATGAGGCGAGGACCGTCGTTGCGGCGTACTTGCTTCAGGATGGGAACCAAATCGCGAGGTATGCGAACTGGCCTGAGCCGCTAAAGTACCTGCACCTGCAGAAGCCCAAGGAGTTGAAGGCTGAGGTGGCGGGGGAAGTTGTCAAGGTCAGCGCCGAGGTTCCTGTCAAGGGTGTCGCGCTGGAGTGTGAGGATGACGGTGTCGTGTTTGCGGATAACTTGGTTGATGTTGTTCCCGGGGAAGTGGTTGAGATCGGGGTCAAAGGAGCCAAAGAGGGGACCGTGATTGAGACGCGGTATTTGGGTATGCTTGACTAAGCCACGGGATAAGAGGATGGGCAGTAAAAAAGAAAACGTCTAGGTATCATTGATTAAGCATTTATTAATATCCATCATTCTTCGTTCTTTACTCGTACATCTCGACACAATAAAATTAGACGCTTTCCATTGCCCGAACCTGTTTTAACGAAGTTCCTGGGGAGGATAGGGGTAGGATTCCTGCGGCGGCGGCGGCGGCGATCCAGAAGCTGAGATCGGGGACGGGTGGTACGGACCTTGAGGCTGCTGCGGCTGCTGATGCTGTTGCTGTTGTTGCTCATACGCCTGGGTGTTTGGCTGCGGGTATTGCTGCTGAGCTGGCATGTCCTGGTATTGCTGAGGCGGCTGTTGCTGGTACTGCTGTTGAGGAGCCTGAGGCGGGTAGTACTGTTGCTCCTGGGAAACTTGTTGCTGTTGCTGAGGAGCATGTTGCTGCTGTGTGTAAGTCGTCTGGGAATACAGAGGCTGCTTTATTTCCATCACGATCTCGCCTTGGCTCGCACCAGCAGCTGCAGCAGGAGCATTCGTCTTGCGCCACTTCAGGAAGGTCACCAGGGTCCAGATGAACGTCACCAGGAACAGGATCAGCTGCAGCGCAGACAATCCGGCAATGGCGGAGAGCATGGCCAAGGCGCCCTGGCCCATGACAATGTAGCGCTTGAAGACGGTGCAGTGACCCGAGTTGACGGAGGAGCCGTCGGAGGAGCACGAGGCCGTGACGGGGACGGTGAAAGTGGAGCGGCGGGCAGCCGCGGCGCCCATTGTGCTAAGCCAGAGGATGCAGAGGAAGAGGTCGAGGGCAAGGACGGCGTAGATGTGGTACGCCTTGCGCAGACCGGATAGCTTCTCGGCGAGGACGGAGTAGAGCACTATGATCCAGGTGAAGAGGGACTTGGGTCATGGTGCGTTAGTTGGTGGCCTGTGTTTCCTAGAATGAGCAGGTATACCATTGCCACGGCGAGGCCGAGCTCGTCCATGTAGACCCAGTGGATGATGGCGGCGGCGAGGCCCAGGATGAGGATTGCGAAGAAGAATTGGAAGCCGCGGATCACGACGAGCCATGCTGGAGTTGTGATTATGGTGGTCTGAGAGGGGGATGATGTGGTTGTGGGTGCCACTTGTTGGTGATGGTGCTCAGACGCCGCTTGGGGCTGAGGGTATGGCTGTTGTTGATGTGTGTTTTCCATTGTGGCTGCGCTCGAGGGCGAGTTTGGCGAAGTTGTGTCGTTTGATGGAGATGGCTCGGTGAAGGTTCTTTATGAAAACTCAGTACGAAAGGGCGAGGGACCACAGCCAAGATGTAGGCGAGAGCTGGTTGTTATGAGATGGGAAAGGCGCCACGGCTGAACGACACAGGCGTACTTATGCACTGAGACCGCGAGATAGGAATGTGGGAAGGGCTTTTTGGACGAGTCAAGGGATGGAACGCCACCTCATCTGTCGACGCCCAATGAAGCCGTCCTGGATGTTGGCCAACTTCGGGTGCCTGATGGCGTCCCCATCTGCAGGGTCCCTTTCCAGCCGCTTGCGAGCCATGAGCTTGTGCGTAAGACCGAGGGATCTGCGGGCAGGCTGAGGCTTGTTTCTGAGGTTAGTGGAGTAGAATGCCTCGCTGTGGAACCTGTTCAAGCTCAAAACGGCCAGGGAAGAGGGGTTCAGCTCCTGCATGGTGTTGAGTCGTTTGCCTCGGCAGCGCTGTGGTGCCGGTACGATCTTCTTTGGTGGCCACGCACGCGGTGGACGTTGGGGCGGTGACTCGGCCGATGGCGTACACGTTGCGCTGCTACTGGCGATATCGTGTCCAAAAAGCTAGCTCGAGCCGACCGAGGAGCGGAATCTCAGACGTTCTTGATTGATTCCGCGGGGACCGGGGACAGAGGGCGGAATGGGTGGGCCCCCGAGCGCCCGGCTAAGGTAGGCCGGTTCGGGTGTGGGAGGTGATGTCCGTGGTCATTAGTCTAGTGTGGCGTCTTCAGCTGAACGAAAGGGCGGAGTGTCGCGCAGTTTCTCGTTCCTTTCTGGTTCTATATGAGCGCTAATAAAGTCACACCAGGAAATCGATTTCGTGATGGAGAATACCTGATGATGTAGCCGTTCCACGAGCTTGCGGCTTGTACTCGGCAACTTGCTGCTCATAACGTTGACAGTCTTGTTGAAGCCTCAAGACTTGGCATGCTCCGTTTGCCGGCCGACAATCTTTCCTGTTTAGCGTTCGTTTCATTAACCGACACTTTCTGTGCGGGGATTGCCACGTCATACCCAACCTTGGGACTGAGAGATGATTCGAAGTGAGATGTCGGAATGAGTAGATAACAAGACGTAGTCATTCAAATCATACACCATGGTATATACATGCCCTCATCGAAACCATACATGCTGCATGCGCCGTAAATTAAATCGTCAACAGCCCGCCCGTACGCCTACTTTGAACACCCGCTCGCCAATTGTGCTTCTGTTATTGTCTTGTCTCATCTTCAGCAGCAACCACCCTGGGTGCTGTTCTCGGCGGCCTTCTTGGGGTCGACGGAAGTGCTGATCTCTGTCTCGACTCTCTCGTTCGGGCCAGCAATGAGGATCTTGATGACTTGACCCTCTGAGACCTTCTTGAAGGCCTCCTCAGCTTGCTTGAAGCTGACAATGCCGCTGATGAGCTTCCTGACATTGACACTGCCGTTGGCAACGAGGTCAATAGCAAGCTTGTAGTCGCCAGGGCCGTAGCGGAAGCTGCCCTTGGCGGTGACCTCCTTGAGACACATAGCCATGATGGGGAAGTTGATGTCAGCCTTGCCCATGCCACCCTGGACGTAGGTGCCACCCATCCTGACGACGTGGAGAGAAGTCTGAATGGAGGGCTCGGCGCCGCTGGCATCAATGACAACGTCGGCACCGGGACCGAGATCGCACTGCTTGATCAGAGCCTTGGCGTTCTCCTCGGCGGAAACACGCTGGGAGAGGTAGGTGTGGGTGGACGCGAGGTCCTTGGCGAAGTCGAGCTTGGACTGAACAATGTCGACGCTGACGACCTTGGTGGCACCGAAGGCCTTCGCGACGGCGGCGCAAAGTAAACCAACAGGGCCAGCGCCCATGACGACGACGCTGGCGCCGGGCGTGACCTGGGCCTGTCTGGTGATGTGGACGGCGACAGCAAGGGGCTCGATCAGGGCGCCCTCCTGCAGGGAGACGTTGTCGGGGAGCTTGTAGCAGAAGTCGAAGGGGGCCTTCCAGAAACCGGTGAGGGTGCCGTCGTAGGGGGGGGTGGCGGCGAAGCGCATCTCGTGGCAGAGGTTGTAGTGGCCGGCAAGGCAGTCTGTGCAGCGGCGGCAGGGGTAGCCGGGCTCAAGAGCGACGCGGTCGCCGGTCTTGAGGGTCTTCACGGCGTCACCAACTTGGACGACGGTGCCGGCGGACTCATGACCGAGAACCATGGGGTCCTTGACGACGAAGTGGCCGATGGCACCGTGTACCCAGTAGTGGACATCAGAACCGCAAATACCGGTGTAGTTGACGGCGACGAGGACGTCGTTGGGGTCGGAGAGCTTGGGGATGGGGCGCTCGGCGAAAGAGACGTCGTGGGGCTTATTCAGGATGAAGGAAAGGTTCTGAGACGGTCAGCTTCGATTCTGGAGGGTCAGGAATTGGCTTGGGAAGGACGCACGCTCTTGCCCTCGGTGCCAGCCATGACGACGGTGGTTTGCGGGATGTTGGTGTTGAGGAGAGAAATAGTTGGGGTCCTGAGCTTTGTGGTCGGGGGTCGTTTCACCGAGGGGAGAACCTAATTCGAATGCCAAAAATCTGTTGTAGAGCTTACAGGCCGAATATCTGGAGGGTTATCGCGGAAGAAGCAACAGAGATAAAATCCGATTGGGAAGAGAGAGAGAGAGAGAGAGAGAGAGAGGGGAGGGGGAAGCAGATAGCGGCGCAAAGCTGTGAAGATCGTGGGCTTACGCGCAATGGATTAAATAGCTATGACAGCAATGTCGACCCGCGGCACGGAGACGGTCGACTGGGATTGAATGGACGGGGAAAGGTGGTAAGTGGACGAGGAATTGGGACAGAAACGGGGAACTTCGTAGGGATGCGGTGCGCTGCGATGGAAATCAGTCGAAATAAGAAAATCGATATGTCGGTGACCGTGGCTCGTGGCTCGTGGCTCGTGGCTCGTTCTGCTTCTCATTGCGGCGCATCTGAAGCTTTACGTTGCCTACCTTACCTTAGTCAATGGAGTTTACCTCACTAGTAGTACCTCAGGTAGGTTAATGCCTAAGTAGGTATCTTGCCTCACCACAACCCTGGACAATATCCGTTCACCGGACATTCCTCCCTGCCACATCTTTCTGTCGCCCCAGCTGCTCTTTTCCCATTCTGCCATGTCAAGCGGGCATTGGCCCCGGTCGAGACTTCCCATCTTAACTGTCGCAGTTCTTTCCCGTCGACTGGGGGAAAGACCTAACTTAACCAAGGTATATCGCTGGTGCTAAGGCAGGAGCGGGTGGGGTGGAGTCGCCTATCAATAAAAATAAACAAAAATAATAAATATCGAGGGAAGGAACAAGACAGCAGTAGAGGGAAGCTCCTTCTCTCCCGCATTGTTGTCCATAGGGGGCCTAAGGGTGTGATCCGCTCGCTGAAATCCAGAACGAAGCACCTAAGGTATCGCGAACTTTTTAGAGGGGCGCGTCATAGGGACACCAGAAGGAGCGGGTGCTGCCCCGCCATGCCATGGAGGGGCACCGAAGGTACGTGCTTATCGCCGGGGTGTGCCTTCCATCGCCCGCCGCGCTGGAAGGAACAGCTGGAACGGCGAGCTCCAGGCCCCGGCAGGGTGAGGGTGATAGGTGCGCAACGGCACTGGCCCGACGCTAGCGTCCTGCGCCTAAGGTATTTATCCAGCATTTTACCCGCGCCAATAGGGTCTTTGCAAGTGACATTAATCCGAGAGCTGGGTTCTAGTGAAGCTTGAGATCCGGGGGGTTCACAATTCAGTGTCAGTGGGGTGAATTTGGGGTGAACCGAGAATGAGAAAAAGTCTTGGGTCATGCTCACACTCAAAAACTTACCGCTCATTTCCCACCCCTCGATTTCTTCATCTCGAAAAGTCGCCTTGTTCGAGACCGAGCTTTTTGTCATGTGCTACTGCAGACTTTGTTGTTTTCTCGTGTTAGCCTTACCCTGCCCCACAATCCCTCCCCTTTTTCTGTTGAGGTGAGGACATACATACACTGGCAACCGTGTGCCTCTTTTCATGTTGTCAACTCCCCATGTGTTTCCCAGCCCATCTCCTTGGAATCTGGATAGTCACCCTGATACTCGTACGGCCGGCGCCTGTCCATGTGGAAGCCAGGTATGGAATCATTTCGCTCTGGAGGAGAAGTCGTCGTCAGTATTTTTTGAAACTCAAATCACTTTCGTGCAATCCTCGAAACGAAGTAAAGGGGGATTCATCAAACTTATATTCCTATCCTGCTTGCATATCATTTGGCGTTCGGAAGCACCCCTCGCTCGAGGACAACCGCCTCGAGACCCTTGCATGAAGACCTGTCGATCCTGGGAAATAATCGCTCCCACATCCACACCCGTATCTCCCGTGATTTCCTAAAATGCCTTCATACGCCATCGTCATGCCATTCAACACGGGGCCTTCGTGGGCTGCTTGTGACGTTCAGACATGATTTGGGCACGACTCGGACGAATCAACCACATCCTATTCGCCGGCCAATAACCATTGCCCTATCAAATCAACTCGGCTGCTGTCCTGCATGCTGCCCGGGATTGACGGCTCCCAACCTGCTGACCTGTTTTTCATCAATTCGGCAGCGACGTCAAGTCTTTGTTTTTTGGCCTACGTATTGTCACCAACTAACTCATCAATGCTTCTATTCATGTGGATTTATATGGGTTTGGGCACCCTTGGTCTTGTTGAAATGAAAGGCCGCTTGATGCCTCACCACCCATCAATCGATCTACAGGCTTGGTAAAGCGAATATCATTGAACTGGCTTCGAGTGCCGGTGTAGGCTTCTTGCTTGCCTTCCTGGTTTTCATCAACTGTATTGTCCTGGGAAGGGATCGACAGTGTCTTTGAAGATCTCATCTGTGGGCGCTCGAATTGCTTATGTCGGTAAATCAAGAGAAAGACTTACGAAGACATAACTGAAGATGTGTATAGGAGCTACTTTTGGAGTATAATCGAGTGGATTTATTTATGTTCACATGGAAGTTGGGACAAGGAAACGTGGAACACGATTTTGATCTACCCGTAATTATTTCGCCGAAGTAATGTCAACCTTTTTTTAAAAAACCAGTGTATCTCCTTGATGTGCCGTTCCAGATTATCTCCCCGCCTGCAAACACTGGAACAGCCCTCACAGGGGCACAGCCCTCCATCTCGGGGGCGGGGGGTTGTTATTGTTCGCGTCCGCGGCAAAGATCTTATGATGGTACATCTCTTTATTGTAGGGGAACAGTAGACCCTGGCATTCAACGGGACATGAGATGGGGGGTGCGTGGCGCTTGCGAACGTGCCTTCTACAGTTGCAGGGACAGTCAGCAGTAGCTTTTAGGAAGAGGGCATAGTGAGTTTACGTGAGCTCCGTCTTTCTAGGGAACACAAAACCGCAATCAGAGCATGAAACTGGTCCCTACTTCCGCTTGGGCGAACGAATGACATTCTGAGCCGCGTACTCCGTGACATCGACAGGGACAGCTGCGGTCGACGCCTCCGGCCGTACGTTGGGAATATCATGTCCAGTAATTTGATCTTCTCTGTGAGCGTCTCCCACTGGCGTGCCAGCAGAAAGTATTGCAGACTCTTCGCCACCTCCACAGTCAATCCGTTCCTCACTTGTCATGTCGCCCAGCATCTATAGACGCGGTGACATCGCAACCCCAGACAGATTGCCCACATAGGTGTTTTGAGTATGCAAAAGCGTGGGGTCCACTGTTCCATCACTGTCCAGATACCCGTGGCACCGTTGATGTGTCTGAGCAGTAGACGCCGTGGAGCAAGCCGAAGCTGAGGGTTGAGGTCACTCGGAGCTTCGTATCCCCTCGTCGTCATCCACGGGTGTCCACCAGCTAGGATCTTGTGCGCCGTCTCGAAACAACCGGAGGAGCTCGGTGACCATCGCAGCTGCATTTGACGCCGTTGTAACTAGCCAAATTAAACCAAGCAACACTGCCAGCAGCGCAGCTCCCCAAGTAAATCTTTCAAACAAACAAACCAAATAAACAGTCGAATTAAGGCTATTTAGAAATTTAAATAAGTATATATTATACCTTAAACTATACCTAAACCTATAATTAACTTAATGATTCAACCTTATAACGTTTTAGCATATTTACTTTATAATCTCTTGATTTATTATTGTATGCTTTATTAAATACTAGTGCGATAGGCTAGACCTAAGTCTGTGCGATAAGAGGTAGCGTAATACTGTTTATTTGAAGCTGAAGAGAAAAACGAAGAGTTCTCTGCTTTAGTAAGGTTATGCTAGGTTTATGGGTAGCTACTAGGTGGGCCCTAAGTAGTGAATCTGGGTAGAAGCCTATATAGTTCTAACTGGGTGTAGCCTATAATATTATTCCCTCCCCCGGCTGGGGGCTCTCTAGGCATAGGCTGGGTTGCTATTATTAGCTATAATTAGCTTATATCTTTCTTTATACTTATTAGCTGCCTTAGTTTCTTTAATAGCCTCTGCTGGCTCCTAGGTGGGCTTTATATACCCCTCCTACTTAACTAGTGCCTCATGCTGCCGCCCTCTCCCTATGGCCTTCTATCGTGCTGCGTAGATTTCTTTTACGCGCTATTCGAATTTGCTATTATCTGTAATAATTAGTAGTAGCTGCGAATCTACTCTTAATTAAGTAGGTAGGGGGTTCTCTAGTACTCTCTAGAGAAGGTTAATATAGAACCTTAAGTAGATATTCCTAGGGATATCTAGTTCTACTATATAGGAGCTTAGTATACTTATAACTATATACTTATAATATAGCTATTAGAGTTTCTTATTAGGCCTAGGGCTCTTATAGTTTATTATTAATAACTAGATCTTATTGCTTACTTAGTACCTCTCTATAGGGGACCTATACTTATTTGCGTTCTCCTCACTCTATTACTAGGCTGCTATTATACTAGTCTAAATAAAACCTACTATATTTCTAAGTTTACTTATTAGGAGGGTAGCTACTATTTGCTTTATAGTAGGTATATTAGGTTCCTCTTCTATAACTAGGATAGAGTTAGTATAGTATCTATATTTTAAGAAGAATAGAGAGAGTCTAGTTATACTACTAACTCTATTCCTAAGAGCTAGTTAGGTAGTGGGATAAAATAGGTTGGCTTGGCTGCTCAGTTAGCAGGGCTAAAGGCCCACTGCCAATGGGGTCTAAAAACAGAAGACTGCGATATAGAGAGAGGAGAATAAACTCTTTACGTTTTTCTTTTCTATAATTATTAATAGTCTTTTTAGCCTCAATAGCTATTATTTCTTAATAGTCCTATACATAATTTCCCACAATATCTCTTCTATTTTAAGCCTAATTCTTCCTATTCTTTCTAATTAGATCTATAAATCACTACGTATATCTTTTAAGCCTACTTTTATTATTCCTATCCTTTTGTAGGTAGTATTGTGTTATTTGCTATCTTTGTAGTCCCCACTAGGCTCTTGCTCTTGAATGTTAATATCCCCCTAGGTATAGTTAGGTTTAGAGTTTTACCTATGAAGACCCCCTTCTTATTTAGCTTAATGAATATAGATAGACCTAGCGTCAAATACAATAACTTAATAGATAACCTTATCTCAGGTAATATCAAAATCCCCGTTATTTATAAATAGGGTTACATATAGATAATACTGAAGAATGAATAATGCCTTGCATACTATGACCTTATAGACGCCAATATACGCTGAGTCTATTATTGTTTTAGCTACCCATTAGTCCAAAAGCTTCACACTATGCTAAATAAAGCTGGCCACCCCACTAATTTCAATGAGATCAAAAAGGTCACAAAGCATTATAAACGTTATTAACTTCATATAATAGCGCCCGCATAATTTAGATCTACCCTTTATAATAATAATAACTTTAACTATAATGTTGTTATTAATATCTTTTACCTCAATAACTACCTAGTCCTCCACATTATTAACGCAGCTACTACCTTCAATACCGCTTAATTCCTTTGCGATATTTTAGCTAAGTTAGTATGGGATATAATGAGGGTATGCTGAGTTAATGTGTATTAAGGCCCTCCTAACTAGATAACTACTAACGCTAGTATATAATTCAACTTAGATAAATTTAAGAACTCTATTAAACTAATAGATATATTAGTTAAAATTATACTTATTGAGGCTTACTATAGTATTAGTAAGGTTGAAAGATATTACGCTATTCTTTGCTATAGTTATAATATTATTTATTAGGAAGACCCCTCTATAAAAGCTGAAGTAGCCCTATAGATAGCTATTAAGGCTATTAATAATACTGCTAGCCCTAATAGAGTTATTCCTACTCTTCTTGTATTTGGCGCCTATCTTCATATTACGTCCGAATTAGCCCCATTGCCGGACCTTTGTTGCTGCGCCGAAGCTGTATGAAAGGCGACTAATGAAATCCAAAACCTCCACGCTAAGCGCTAGGTCAGCGAGGCTATTGCGGCGTATAATGGGCCTAATACCCAGCCTATTATTACCCTAATCCTATCTGAAGTCTGCGTGTGGCGCAAAAAAGATAGCTAGTAGGGCCCCTTCTGCCTGCTTAATATATATATAGCAAAAATTGCACTATTAGCCTACTGTAAGGTCTAAAGGTATTCTAATTAACTATTATTAAGCTCTACTATACTAATAATAATAATGATAATAATAATGCCCTCACGACTAATACTGCAATGCCTAATAATACCTCTGTCGGACTTTAACGCGTTAATTGGGTGAAAATCGGTGTGTGTATTTTGTGAGTTCTTCGGTACAAAGGTCTCCACTAAAATCTATGCTAGATATAGGTACCCACAATCTGGCCACCAGTCGGGACGGATTTCAGGTCAAATCGGCATACGCCCCTTAGCATACGCCCAGTTCGACACGCCCCCTCAGGTTAGTGCCCAAAGGGTCTAAACTGGAAAAACTGGCTAAAATGGCCTAAATGCCCGAATAGCTACCTTTGTAAATCTTAAATCCCCCACTTATAGGCCCTTTTATATATAGCCTATTTGAGGGTATATCTATTGCTTTAAATCGCTCCCGTTATGCTTATTAAAACCTCCTAGTGGGTAGGAAAGAGTGATGCTATTTATAGAGCTTTAGCCTCTAATTCAGTACGCCTATTATTTGCGAGAAGGTTGCTCTTATCTGCGAGGTTAAGTTGGCTGATGAAGGTAGTGAAGGCGGCAGCTAGTAGGGCCTTTATTATTCCGTCTGCTATTATTTCGGCTAATTGGGTGTAAATAACCTCTATATAGTTATCCTAAATCTCTTATTGTAGCTAATAGTTGTGGATATTGATGTGGCGTAACTTGGTTTGTAGTTGAATGATCTCTTAGGTTACTAGCTATATCGTTTGGGTATTATTGTATTAGATAGCTACCTTGAAGCTATTGTGAGGCTGATTGACTGCGACTATGTAGGAAGACTCTCCTCTAGGAGAGAGGCTTACCTATAAGGCGGTTATTAGCTAGCTTGTAAATAGTTCTTTTTTTGTAGCCTGTAATAAGGCTAAAAGCTCTGTTTCTGTAGTAGAAGTTATTACTATCTGTTGTTTATTGGCTCTCTAGGCTATTATCCCTCTGAATAGCTTTATTGCGAAGGCTTAAGAGCTCTTTTAGTCCACGTTATTAGCGAAGCTAGCGTCTGAAGCCACCTCTAACCTATTAGTATTCTTTACTCTATACTTAAGATAGAGCCCTTTTGTCTTTAGTAGGTATTATGTAGCTTGATTGGCTGCTTGGTGATGCCTTAGGTTAGGGTTTTGGTTGAATCTCGTAAGATGACTAACTGTAAAAGCGATATTAGGCCTGGTTATTATAGTAGTATATAGTAGCGATCTAACTTTTTGTTGATATAATTAAATCTCTTGAGGTGTTGCTTGCCCTTTATATAGGAGTAACTCTTCAGTAGCTATTAGGGTATTATATTGTGAGTTAGTATTAATGTAGTTATTTAGCAGTTTTATTAACGTATTGATAAATACTGATTGTAATAGCTATAGCCTCTTATTTAGATGATCTCGAAGGACTTTGATCCCTAGGAACTAATATAGGTCTTAACTACCCTTGAGATGGTATTGTTTCTATAGTTATCTGATTAGCGAGGTAGTATAACTGTAATCTTTGGGGGGATATGCTATAACGCAGTTATTGACGTAGAAGAAGAACAAGACCTTGCTATAGCGCCAATAGCAGTTTTCGCTAGGGTATCTACTTAAAACTGAGGGTATTTAAACCCTTTTTGAGGTGTTGCTGCTATAAAAGAGGGGATCTACATAGCCCATAGAGGGCCTTCAGCAGCTTAAGCACTCTTCTAGGCTCTTAATACCCTAGTGGTATCTATATATAGACCTCTTTATTAAGGTTGGTATATATGAAGGCATTAATAGCATTATATTAGATTAGATCTATATTAAATTAGTTAGTAATAGTGATGAGGGTCCTAAATAATATCCTAGCTAATATAGTAGTATAGGTATCGCAAAGGTTATGAGGCTATTAATTACCTCTTACTATAAGTCTCGCCTTAATCTTTAGACGCTTACTATACTTGTTTAGCTTATAGGTATATACCTAGTACCATCCAAGGACCTTATAACCCTTTATAGTCTTTTGTGATATTATTAACTAAGATTGGGATATTTAGTGGCTCTAGACATAACTCTCTTCAGCCTAGATAAACTCAGCCCCTATGGGATGATTTTGTAGTTTAATATATAATAAGGGTAACTTTAGTAATAAGTTCTAGAAGGCATTTTGCTACTTTGGATTTATCCCTAAAGCTATTACTTCTACGGCTGGGAATAGTAGCCTTATTATGATTTCCCGGGCAGGCTTATAGCTACTTACTAAAGAATTCATAGGTTAATTATACCACACTAAAGACCTTTAACTATTATTGGTTTTATATATCTAAGGTATACGATATATACTAGGTTTACTTATATGAGGTAAGTAATAAATATTGGGTTTACTTATACAAGGTATGTAATAAATATTAGGTTTATTAGGTTTTACTCTTATATGAGATTCATTAGTAGTATAGCCTAAGAAGACTGCCTTATATGAAGTCCTTATAGTGACTCTAACCTTTAAACGAAAGTCTGAACTTAGGTTAGCGTCTGAAACTACTAGATCACGCCCCCTCACGTTGAGGTCGGCGTAGATACTTTCCTCAAGCGCTTAGAAGAAAGTAGCCCCTGGGGACTAGGGGGAGTTAGTAGTAGAGTAAATTTTGCTTAAGAATAGCTATAAACTAGCTCTACTACTAAAACGTTACTATTTATTTGGTTATTCTTATTCTAAGCGGGTTAAGACTTATTATTTAGGTCTACAATAGACTAGGTGCTTCTAATTAGGGTATTTAGGTTAAGAAGGGCAGCTTAGTGCTAATGGATTTCTCCTAGAGTTATATCCTTAAAGTTATTATAGCGGGTATCTATTTAACTATTAAAGATAGCTTCCTTATTAAATAGAACGTCTTAAGTAGTAATAACCTCTCCTTTTAGAGGGTTCTAAATCCTATAGCTATTTGAGGTAGTATAACTAATGAGGTAGCTAATCTGGGCTTTTACAGCTAGTTACTAGCGACGGTTTTAATGAAGTTAGGCGTCTAAAGTCATCACGAAAGACTTACTACTATATGCTTAAAGATAGGTTAGATTAAGTACTATAAAACCCTCTTTTGATGTCTTATGAAGTATCTCATAAGGCGTCTTCCAGCCTTGCTGCCTTCGTGGCGTATAGTTATATAGGTAGGTAGCCGCTTTATAATTTCAGGCTATAGCACTATAGGTAGCGAGGCTGAGAGTTATAGCAAGCGGGCCTTTTACTTAATAATAGTAGTAATCCTTTTAGCGCCTCTATTTTGGGCTTATGTAATTAGAGCGGATAGCTCTATTTTGATTCCTTTGCTCTCAATATCTGCCATAACTCTTAGGTATTAAAGAATCTTATTATTAGCCTTAATAACCTGGACCTTAGTCTTATATTATATATTAATTATTAATATAACTTCATCTACTACTTAGATGAGGGATTTACTTATTTAACTAGCTAGGTAGAAGTCCCAAGCGAAGCCTGAGGCTCTATCTATTATAATAGTAGCTAATATATACCCTCTATATCTCTTATTATAGTTATGGAAGTTCATAGCAATCCTTTTACTAGGTTTTAATAATATTACTAACTCTCTCGGGGCTTAGCAGACCTATCTTATTATTTTGCTATAGCGTAAGAGTTATACTTAACAGTCTTAATAGGCTTATTATTATTAATATAGACCCCTTACGTAGCTTCGCGTAGCTATTATAAGGGCTCTAGGCTGTAATAGCTTATATATTAGTGCTATAATAATGTTAAACCTCGAAGGGGTCTGCAAATAGTCAAAGACGTATACTTTTAGCGAAGAGGGCGTTCACATATCTTATCTAGAGGGGATTTGTTGCTATTAATTATAGCTATTGCTATAAACGCCATAGGGACACTCGCCCCCTTATATAGACGATACTTAAGTAGATACTATTAGTTGATATTAAATATCTCTGCTATGTAGGTAAAATCTCTTCGTTAAAGGCAGTTTTAATTAGGGTTACTAGGTCTAGTATCCCACTATATACCCTTCTTTTATAGTAGTTATATAGATATAAGGCTAGTAGCTAGCTATTTATAATATACCACGTTATTAAGTTAAAAGGTTATTAGAAGCTCTCTAGGGCCTTAAAGGTAAAGGTCTATAGACCCCCAGCTATTAATAGTAGCCCTTGAGGTTCTAGTGATAATAAAGTTATTGTGAGAGGCTAATTAAAGGTTGATAAATTGGGATAAATTATTAAATATATGTATTATCGCTCTAGTATTAAGTAGGACTAAGGAAGAGAGAGAGTATTAAACCTTATTAATTGCTATAATAGTCCCCCTATATCTGCTATTATAGCTATAGCTACTATATAGTTATTAACCTAATTAATGAGATTTTGCCTTTTTAAATTCCTCTACTGAATTACTACTAAGCTAGATTCTCTTAATAATACGGTTAATAAGGTTTTTATTTAAGGTTAAACTATTTGGGCTAGTCTTCTAGAAAAGTAATATAGTATCGCTAGAGCATATATCCCTTATAGTAGTAGAGAGTATACTACTTATTATTACTGCGGTTATTTTAGTAAGGCTTCTTTTTATATACGTCGTACTGGCTACTAGCCTTATGCTTATGACCTCCTCCTCAATATTAATACTTATTATTATTATCTTTAGTATTATTATTATTAACCTCTACTATAGTAGGCCTAAATATGCCCCTCCTAGGCTTGCTCTTGAATGCGGTATCTGCAAGTTGCTGAATAGCTTTATGGGTAGTTAAGAGAATATCACTAGCCTCAAGCTTATCTTTATTGGCCTTTATGCCCATAAGGGCTTAATAACCTCCTATCTAGGCAGCTAGAGGAGAGCTACTTAAGACCCTATAGAAGTTATTAAACTATAGGCTTAATTGCTCTATTGGAGGGACTTTAGCTGCTTAGCCTTTAAAGATGGCTATATTCTATCGCTTAACCTAAAGGATGATTTCTTCTCGTGTAGTAATAGTTCGACTTTTCCTATTCAAAAGAATATCTTCATACTTATATACTATAGCCTTCTTTTGATTAATAGCTGAGCTACTAACTTAGGCCTAGAGCTTTAATACCTAAGTAGTAATATCCTCCTTAGTGAGATAGTAGGTATTAAGGTATTAATAATAGATAGTCTTAGATATCTAGTCCTATATTATAGCAATATTTCTAATATGCTTAGAGTAGACCTTCTTCTCTTCCACATATTAGGTTATTATAGTATTATAGAACTTCATCTCTTTCTCTTTAAAGTTGTAAATAGCATCCTCTTTATTAGTAGGGGCTAAATTATTTACTATTTAAGTACTTAGGTAGGCCCTAATAATAAGCCTTATATCTAGAAGGTTAGGTTTTGTAATAGCATTACTAAGCGATAGCTTATTAGTCTTGCTTAGATCAATATAGTGCTATAATTCGACTCTAGAGGCGCGAGCCTCCAGCTAATTAATCTATAATATCTAATCCTTCGGACTATTCAGCTGGATCTTCATGATAGCCTTATTAGCAGAGGGCTTAGATATATTAGGAGGTATTGTAGGCCTTTAGAGGGTGGCGAAGAGTAGGTTAGGTCTGCGAATATATGGTTGAAAATAGTTTAGGTGCAATTAGACGCGTTATCCGGTTGCGATAGCTTCAAAATCGGATAACGATGCGTATGAGACTCTTAATTGTCGGACTTTAACGCGTCAATTGGGTAAAATTCGGTGTGTGTATTTTGTGAGTTCTTCAGTACAAAGGTCTCCACCAAAATCTATGCTAGATACAGGTACCCCCAATCTGACTACTGGTCGGGACGGATTTCGGGTTAAATCGGCATACGCCCCTCGGCATACGCCCAGTTCGACAACCTCAGCCCCTCTAGAGCGCTGATGAGGGACTTAAATGCGAAAGCCCCCCGCCAACGTTATTGCCGACTATAATGCTGTTGCTCAATTTATAGGCTGCCATTTTGTTAATAAGGTTATTACCCCTGCTATATTTATGAGCATGAAGGAGCGCAACAACCTTAACCTCTTAAAGAAGCTATGATCCCAGGGCATTATTACTACTGTAGGCGCCCCCTTTGAAGAGTCTATAAGGAAGGAGATTGATGCCCTTATGGGCAGAGGAGTATTTAAGGTTTTTGCTTACGACAAGTATAAATATAATAACCGATGGATTTTTAATATATGTATTATTAATAAGATTAAGAGCGAAACTACTAAGCCTATAAAAAGTTATAGCTTATGATTTAGGGCTATGCTAATAATAGCAAGGAGTCTGTACTCACCTAGTCCCCCACGATCTAATGATGTAGCTAACGACTTATCCTTGCGCTTGCTCCTACTCTTTTGAAGGGATCATAACTAGAGGAGTTATACTCCCTGTGGCTAAGGGATATTACGCAAGCCTATATCTAGTTAACTTTGAAACTAAATCGTAGATTCTCGCCTATTTACCACAATAACTATATGCTTACTACCCTAAAGGTACTATTATGAGAGTTATTGAACTCTTATATAGTATTGTAGAGGCAGGCACCTATTAGTGGGCAATATACGCTAAATACTACAGAGAGAATCTCTAGATAGTAACTTCGTTATATAACCTATGCCTTCTTATTAGTTCTACTGAAAATACTAACTTCAGCACTATTAGTATATAAACTGACAATATTATTAGCCCCACTAATAATAGCTTCTCCGCCTGCAAAGAGGAAGAGCTAGTCAAGGCCAAGTTTATAGCAAAGACAAAAGAGTACCTTTCTATCTAATAACCTTTAGTCTTTAATAGTAGTATTATCACTCTTATAGATAATAGTAAGCTATATTTCTGCTAAAAAGACTAGGGTAAGAAGCTTAACCTTATTAACGCTACTGATAACTGCGACATGAAGAAACAATATGTTGAACAATGCGCGCGCAGCGCATATATCGCTTCAATTTGCTAACCAGAGGCTTATTTTAACCTATCTACTGCAGCCTGGCACTAGGATCCTACTGGTAATAATGTGAAGGCTCTTAACTGTTGTATCTAGTAGTAAATAGATAACCTTAGCTGTCGTCTAATGTTTATACTTATTGATTTGACGATAGCTAAGTTATTTGTCTTTGTTAATAGGTCTTTTGCAAAAAATACTAACCTATCTTTATAGCTTGGATTTATAATTATTCTAGCTAATAAGACTACCCTTAATAATACCTTTAAGACTATTAGTAATATTATCTACTTTAGCTTAATAAAGTATAAGTGTGTGACCTGCTCTATACTTGCCTCTAAGATATATAGTATAGTTACTAGCACTAATATAGCCTATGCTATTACTACTACCCTCAATTAACTTATAAAGAAGCTTGTAATACCTACTATTACTATGACTATTTATACTAACTTATATTTGCTATATAAGTATCTCATTAAGTTAGGGACTATAAAGAAGAAGCGCCTCACAGTTAATATTATAGCCCTTTAATAGTTCTATAAGCGATAAGAGCTTGATAAAGTATAATAGATAAATATTTATGATAAGCTCGCCGACGCCTTCACTAAAATGACCCCAGATAGCGCCCTCACACGCTTTATTAATAATAACGAGGCTATAATATATATAGAGGGATGGGTTACAAGGGCCTAAGGGGCACAATACATATAGAGGGATGGGATAGGTTACATAGGCCTAAATAGAAGGAAGGATAGGACTATGAGACTATAGGACCATGGGGGTATAGGATATAGGCAGATATTGCATATCGGAGGAGGTATTATAACAATGTAGGAAAATTAGATAATAGAGGATAATAGAGGCGAATTGCGGCTACTTTGGCTACTTCTTATATTGTTTTGAAAACTGTACTTTAGTAGGGAAGTTTGGTATATATTAGCAGAAAGTAAAAGACTACTAGTATTGGGATATTGGGCGTATTAGCGCAGGTATAGGTAGCTTAGCAGAATAAGCCTGGGCGGTGTGGTATAATGTGGGGCATTAGCCTCCCATCTACACTACTATCGCCCTCCTGCCTACCTACTAATATATAACTTAGACCTTAATACTATTAATTTAACCCCTACCTTTTGACTATATATATATGTACTACTAGTATCACTAAGTAATACTAATAAGAACCCTTATCTAGGTTAGGGCTAATTGCTTTGGTTATAATAATAAACCCCAGGTAGTAGGTAGTTATTATACTAATTTCTTTTTTAATATGCTCCTTATACTAGAGGGGGTCTTTAGAGTATACTAGTATATTATCTATATATATTATATTAAAGTTATTAAGATAATCTATAAGTATATTATTTATATAGCGCTAGTAAGTCGCTAAGCTATTATAGAGCTTAAATAGTAGGACCTTATACTTATAGGACCTATAGTAAGTTTAGAAGGTTATTAGGTCTTCTAAGTTAGAGTGAATGCGGATCTAGTAGAAGGCCTAGTATATAATGTTTTTTATAAATAGCTTAGCTTCGCTAATTTAGCTCAGGGTCTCATTAATTAATAGTAGGGGGTACTAGGGTTTCTTAGTAAACTTATATAGCTTCCAAAAGTTAATATAGAAGTAGAGGCGCCTATTAGCCTTTTTAATAAAGAGGGTTGGGGATGTAAAGGGGGTATTCTCTAGTGCTATGAACCCCTTCTTTAAATTATTCAAGAGATACTACTAAGTAGCCTTAAGTTCTAGAAGCAAATATTTATATAGTAAGTAGACCTTTAGCTATTCTTTAGTATTAAGCTTAAGTTTAATATAGTAGTTATAAGGGCAATAGGGCGGTAATATATTGCTAGCTGCTTTACTAAAGTAGTTTTTATAATTCTAGAGATATAGTAAGAGTTATTTCTTAATTAGGTATTAGGTTTTAGCTTTATTTATCTCTAGGGGGTTAGCGCCTATCCGTTTTTCTTCGTTTTTATTAGTAATTACTAAGTTAAATTTATATAGTGAGATTACGCTAAACTTAATATCTATCTGCCTTAGGTTTATTTTAAACCTAATAGCTCTAATAAATACTATATTTAGGTTCTCCTTTACGTATTAAGCCTTAGGGCTAAGAGGGTCTAGTTTGTTTTAGGGGTCTAATTAGGTTCAAGCTATAGGCTTAGTGTCTTTTAGCATCCTATCTATTTCGTATAAGCTTTTATTATAACTTAACCTTCCTAGCGCCTAGTTATGCTATAGAATTTTCGTTAGGGTCTTTATTTTACTTCCCACAGCCTTCTAGGCCTTCTCTAATTATTTATTAGCTTTAAAGGCAGCCTAGCGTCGTTTGTCGTTAAGTTAATACTCTATATCCACGCTTGCAGGCTATAGAAGGTCTTCTATATTGCATGTAATTATATGCGGAAGGTCCCGCGCTATGGGGAGGTCTTTAGGCCAGTATAAGCGCTAGTATTATATATCTATGCTGATATTATAGTAGTTAAACTATAACTAGCTAAAGAAAAGATTATATCTCCCTATTTTAAGTTAGAGGAGGGATATATATATTAAGTCTTAGTAGTCCACCTATATATAGGTTATCTACACCATAGTAATAGCGTCTGATAGTTCGCTATTAAATCCAGTAGTAGGGATAGGATGCTATAACCTATTGTATTTAGCATAGTAATATTCCCTTAGTAGTGGAGTAATTCAGGTGTTTATAAAGGCGTAGCTATTTGCTATAGTATTAAGAAGGGCTCTAAAGCAAATACTATTGTTGGTCTCACAAAGACTGGATCCAGAAGGTAGGGGGGGGGGATACGCGTAATATTCAAAGTGGTGATGATTATTTAGGAAAGAAGGTAGGTCACATAACTGAGGTCACGTGACTACCATGGTCGACGTTCCTGCCCGCTGGGCTACGGGCCCGACACTTGGGTCGGGTCCGGATGAGCGAATATCCCAACAACTATATCTATTAAAAACTAGAACTAATTCTTTCTCTAGTAGTATACTACTAATTAGTTATTATAAGTTAATAGATACTATTACTAATTACTAATCTTATATTTTCTCTTCCCCTAGTAGGGAGTTTACCTTTACTAGGGGTCCTAGGTTTCTAATATATTAGGGGTCTTAGGGGTCTCTATAGCCTCCGCTAGCTCTATAAGATTCACTATAGCCTTAGCTTTCTTATAAGAGTAGTCTCATAAGGTATAGCTTATATTACTATAGATAAAATAGGCGGTTTGCTTGCGGAGCTTCTTATATAGAGCCTTAGAAATATAATTGCAGTTAGTTTGGGCCTTAATTAACTATATTTAGAGGTTTCCTCTATTTAAACTATTCGCGCGGGCAGCAGGAGTTAAACTACGAGCAGCAGTTCAATTAGCCATAATTAGCGCTATAATATAAGCTATAGTATAGACCTATATAGTATAATCCCAGAAATTAAGAGCGTTATTTATATAATAAATAAAAATAAAGCACTAGTTTTATAGAGAAGCAGGTAGCTTCTTATAGAACTCCTAGCGCTATTTGGACTCTGGGAGCTTAGACTTCTAAGTAAGCTTAGTAAAGGTTACTTACTTAAGCTAAATATCTTTAAATAAGATTATTGCGAAGGGCTGGACCTGAGTCTGTGCGATAAGGGGTAGCGTAGTACTATTTATTTGAAGCTGAAGAGGGAAAAGGAAGGGCTTTCCGCTTCAGCGCAGTTACGCTAGGTTTATAGGTAGCCACTAGGTGGGCCCTAAGAGTAGTGAATCTAGGCAGAAGCTTAGATAGTTCTAACTAGGCATAGCCCATAATATTATCCCCTTCCCCAGCTAGGGGCCCTCTGGGCGTAGGCTAGGTTGCTATTATTAGCTATAACTAGCCTATACCTTCCTTTAAACCTACTCGCCGCCTCAGTTTCTATAACAGCCTCTACTAGCTCTTAGGTAGGCTATATATACCCCTCTGTTACGACCCGTTATACAAGGATAACAACCAACCAACCCACCTAGGCGTCAGACGACTAGGACAGGACATTTGTACTGCAGGATCACGG
>JAXCEF010000422.1:0-47473 GCA_037178605.1 Colletotrichum euphorbiae | reverse complement strand
CTCCCTTAAGGTCAAGGGCCATAAACTAGTTCGCACTATATAGGAGGTCGCATAGCTTAGAGATAAGTAGTAATAGGTAATAGTTTTTAATAGTAATATTGTTGAGTTTTTAGTAGTTAATATATAGTCGTTTCTTCCTATTCTTCTTAGGTATGAAGAGTACTAGATACCCTGCTAGGGATATTGAGGGTTAAATGAATCCTTTCTTGAGGTTCTCTTCTAGGTAAGCGTCGAGTGCTTCCATTTCTTCTTGATTAAGTCTATAGATCTTTTCAAATATTGGTTCTTTTCTGGGCTTTAGCTTGATCTTATGATTATAGCTGCTATATTCTAGTAATCCGGTATTAAGTTCTTTAGCAAATAGTTTATTATACTACTGGTATTCTACTAGGATAAATAGTAATTAATCTTCTCTATTAATATCTATTGCTAATAACGTCCTGGCGTTTGCATCCTTAATTTATAAGTAGGTGAGGAATCTTCTTACTTTAGTTGTTTTGCGAGGTTTATTTGAGGCGCCCTTTTTTAGCTGCTGCTTAATAACTGAATCCTAGTCCTAATAGAGTTAGCCTGTTCTCTAATCTATCTGTGGGTTACTATTATATAACTATAGTCTTCTGAGGATAACGTTATATTTGTCTCCTATCTCTATAATATTGAAGTTTAGTTGCTCATTCTAGCTATAGATTTATAAAGGGAGTTGCGCGGTCTCTATATTAATACGTCCTCTGCTATACTAGACTTGTTCTCCTTTAACGGTATTGAGGTTATAGTAGTCTTTAACTGCTTTCTTATTTTAGGTTATCTATTATTTATTCACTATTCTAAGCAAAATAAAGTTTCCTTAGGCTCTGCTATTAATTATTATAGTAGTCCATTTTCTATTAAGTTATATTTAGACTTATATATGCTTATATCATTAAGTTTTTTGTGCTATTGCGCTGTATAGGAACCTTGTTGTTTTTGCCTGTTGTTGTTCCTGGTCGGTAGGCGAGTCTAGTTTTTTGACTATTAGCGCTAGAGTTGTCTCCGCTATGCTTTGGCTTTTTCTTCTAAGTAGATTCAGCATTTATCGTTTATATATTAGTCCCATTCTATATAGGGGTTGTTGAGATATCTTATGGGGTAATAATAATATAGTTTAAATAGTGCTATATTATTATTAATTATTTAGGCTAAGTCCCATATAGGGAGTTAGTTCTCTAGGTAGTATTGCGTGATAGGTCTAGTATCATATCTTCGAGAATAGAAGTCATACTCATACTTATTAGCTTGGTGTTTATTATAGTAGTCCGTGAGGCACTGAGCCTAGAACACACGATAGTGTTGGTCGTGCGTGGGGTTGAGATAGGCATAATCTCCTTCAACCTATGTTGTGAATGAGAGGTTTCTTCTTTTGCGTCTAGATACGCTGTAAAAGGCAATTTCCTGGTCGTCCTAGTGAGGGTTGATCTCCTTCTTATAGAGGTACCTTAAGTAGTTGGCTAGCTCTAATCCAGTTCCTTTAGATAAGGTGTCGTTAATTTTAAATGAGGTTTATTCAATCTATTTTTCTACTTCTAGGTTTAGCTGCTATTTATTGGTTGTTATAGCGGATAGTTTATTCCATTCGGCTCTTCTGGCGTAATAGAGCTCATCTTATTGTTCTCAAGAGGGCTATGTCTCATAGTTCTATATAGGTTCTCTTGCTGCTTGGTCTTTTGTTTCATTATTAATCTACTGGATCCGCTCAGGGTTGTCCCTAGCATCCTATTATCTCTTAATATAGGCTTATAGTAACCTAATCTGTTATTACTATATAACTTCTTCGGGTTGCATTCTTGCTTATAGCTTGCATGCTTGAAGTCCTTATTATAGCCTAGTAATGCGGACTTTGTTATTAATTTCAATATCCACGCCTGAGGGTATATACAACATTCCATCAAGTTACTCATTAGCTTTCCTCTCTACCTTTAAGTAGGTTCAGTATCCTACTACTAGGGTACGTGTAGGTACTGGGGGGACACCAGTAGTATTATATCCTAACCAATAAGGGTTCTTTAGGTACCATCCTGCGTGTTCCTTATAGTCTAAGTAGGCTCCACACTTATCGTTATAGCAGGTAGTCCAATGAAGTTATTCGTGAGGTGTGGTTTTAATAGCGAGACTTACTTATTATTTCTCAGGTACTAGTTAAAAGCGTTCTTTCTTAGGGGATCAATATTCATAGGCTAGATATCCCGTCTTATTGCAGTTATAGTATTGCTTATCTTTCTTCTAGTTATTATTCCGCTTATTATCTTTGTGGGCTGCGCTGAGGTCTATAGGTCCACTATGGTATCTATAGGTAGTAGTATACTGAGGGGCCCTGGGGTTATACCTGTAGTTAGAGGTTCGTTCAGCGCGGTGGTTATTACCGGGTTAGTATTAGTTACTCTTTCTTCTATTATCGTTTCATCCTACTTTATTATTCCAAGTGGACTATCCTTTATATTTAAGGCGTCGTTCATAGAGGCGGTTATCAATTTTAACTGCAGTATCCACATATTAGTAGAGTTCTTCGGGATGGTTGAGTTATGCGAGCTTATCCTTAACTTCTTCCTTTAGGCCTTAGTAGAACTTAGCTATTAGGGCTTCTTCTCCCCAATCTAGCTTAGATGAAATCTATTAGAACTCAGCGGCGTACTTGCTAGCTAATCCCTTTTATATGAGATTAATAAGTTTGCGTTCAGCAATTCATTCTTCATCCAGGCTTCTAAAGGCTTCCTAAAGTTTCTTCTCAAACTCGCTATACTTCCTAAATACTTTCTAAGTTTCTTCATCTTATTAGTTATATAGTCTGCCTAGTTAGTCTCTTATTAATAGTTCAAACCAGGCGAGAGTATCTCCCCTAAGGAAGGATATAGCTTAGTGAACCTTCGTGGTTTCATCTTAAAATGAGGCAGCATAATAACAAAGGTAGGCTTAGGTGCGGGTGAGAAATCCTTAAAGGGTTCCTAGCTCTCCTAAGTACAGAGCAGGTTCTAGGTATTTAGCCTTGGGTCCGTGTTGGGTAGCTAGCTGCGCGTTTTCCTATTGGAGCTAGAGGATCATATCGTATATCTATTAAAAGCTTATTATTTCCTAGGTATTCGTAGGGGCTATCTGGGCCTATTAGTTATTTGCGGGTCTTAGGGCTATAAGTTATATATTCCCAGCACTATTAGCTTGCTGCGCGTTATTATTAGGAGTCAATATAATTCCTATCTTATACTATTTAGTAGTGTTAAAGGTTAACTTACTGAATAGAAGTAATCAAAGTATTATAGTTAGCTATCTAATAGTAGGGTTCTACTAATAGAAGCTGAGGGATAACGCTAGGTTAATAGTGTGGTCTTACTATACTATATAGCTAAATAAATCTTGGGGTTCTAGGAGTACAGTAATTAGTTATAATCCTCACAAGGGGGTCGCAGTATAAAATAAAGCTAAGAGTACCTATTGGGGTAATCACGAAGTTAATTACTAAAGAGCTATAGAAGTCTATTCCTAGGAGTCCCAAGTCCATACTATATATAAGTCCCAAACAGTCCCTAGTCCTGCTATTAGGTGATCACCTCTAGGCATCAGTAATCGCGATCAGTTAGCAAGACCAACTGATCACTAAGCGCTTCCTTCTGCGCTCCACTAATCATTCTTTATCTTATCATCACGTGACTTATACCATAGTTCTTCCATGCCGTGGGCATCCCTAGTGTTCCCGTGATCCTGCAGTACAAATGTCCTGTCCTAGTCGTCTGACGCCTAGGTGGGTTGGTTGGTTGTTATCCTTGCATAACGGGTCGTAACAAGTGATTAGTTGTAGTCCTCACAAGGGGGTCGCAGTATAAGATAAAGCTGAGAGTACCTATTAGGGTAATCATAAAGTTAATTACTAAAGAGCTATAGAAGTCTATTCTTAGGAGTCCCAAGCCCATACTATATATAAGTTCCAAATAGTTCTTTTACCCTTATTACTAATTACTAATTAGTTATTAGTAATCACTTAGTAATTATAGGTAAGCGCTTAGTTTCTCTTACGAAGCGCTCAGTACTCTACACTATATGCTCAGTCTTATCTTATTATTACGTAGCTTATACCATAGTTCTTCCGTTCCGTGGGAGTCCCTGGTGTTCCCGTGATTCTGCAATACAAATGTCCTGCCCCAACCGTCCGCCGTCCAGCTGGTTGGTTGGTTGTTATCCTTGCATAACGGGTCGTAACAAAAAGAAGATGAAAAATGGACAAAAAGGAGATGTTTATTCCCCTCCTAACTATTCTAATTAGACCTCAATTTATAGGAGGTCCTTTTTAATTAGAGTGCTAACTAAGGAAAGAAGAGAGCTAAGAGAAAACAAGATATATTCGCTGCCCGGTTCTAGTATTAGTTAAGTAGAAAGAGTATATAGAGCCTATCTAGGAGAGGGAATAATATATAAGCTACGCCTAATTAGAACTATTTAGGCTTCTGCCTAGATTTACTACCCTTAGGGCCTACCTAGTAGCTACCTATAAATCTAGCGTAACCTTACTAAAGTAGAAAACTCTTTCTTTTCCTCTTTAGCTTTAAATAAATACTATTATACTACCTTTTATTATAAAGACTTAGGTCTAGCCTATTGTAGGAATAACTTTATATTCATACTTAAGGAGCACTTAAAGAAGCTAAATTATAATATGTAGTGAGTGTAAATAAAATAAACAATACTATATATATAGGGTTTAATAATGCTTATTAAATCTAAATAGCTTTATTAGAGAAGGTATATTAAATAATTAGGAAGTTTCATTATCTATTATATATATACTACTCTAGAATATCCCTAACTATCTATAAAGAGGAGGTATCTCTATATATATGTAGGAGAAAGACTAGGCGATAATATTAATATATTACTATCAATTATTTAATCCTACTGTTCCAACAGAAAGACTTCTCTAACCTTTGAACCAACGTCGTGTTTCCCACTCCTTTGTCAACCGCCTACTCAAGGTATATATAGGACTCCAAGGTAGGAAGGAGCCTGGTGGTTCGTCTTCCGTGCCACAACTAGACTGCATTACAAGCCACTGGCAAGTCTCTTCTACCATACTGCAATCTACCAGATTTACTCCGCAGCGATAGCAACCTCACAGGCATCATGATGTCATTCAAGACAAGGCAGGATTGTTTGGACTGCTGTGGCTAGTTGATTGCGTGAACTCACAAAAGTCTGAACTAATTTACGCAAGCATTATGCATCACATTTTGTGCCCACGACTTGCGTCACGTTCGATTGTCGTCTGAAGGCGGAAATTTGTACCTTACTCGGTTCAAATGCGAACACCTGGCTGCCCGTCACACATCGCAGTTTGAAAGACTCAAGTCAATTTGGGAGATACTGATCGCTGACTGAACTACATCCACATCAGATGCTTAACGGCTCATTATTATGTGCTCCTTGCGGCCTTGACAGCAACCAGAGATTAGGCTGCCAGGAGGAGCCCTACCGAGTGCACTCGGCAAATCTGGCACCGTTCCTGAAGGGCCGCCCGTTGTTGGTGTTTCTGTTCCGTGGAACACACTGCGCGTTTCGGTTGCAAGTGCCTTGATTCCTGTTGCAGGCCGCACCATCCCGGACACTGGCCCTGTTGTTGATGTTCTGTCCATTCGCCCTAATATCCAACGGAAGTTTACCTTCCTGCCCAGCTCGGCAACCCCCAAGGTCATTGTTGCAACTCTCTGCGACTTGTTAAGACACTGCAAGTTGGACGGAGCTTTTCACGGAACATACGAGCAAGGCTCGAACTGGCGAAAAGAGCCATCATCACGGCGGTGAAGTACAGCTTCATCTTGTTTTGGGCACGTGGCGCGCAGAATCCTGAAACGCTCTGAGCACAAGTAAGGCGTGACGGATGTAAGGCAAATTGTAGATAGTGAATGTTTGTGGTCTTGAAATCGTCGTGAAGTCTCGACTCGGGTGGGTGCAAGATTCGCAAATGGTTTATATAGTTCTCGTCGAATCGCCCCTCATTTCCAGGGCTTTGTATCCGACTCAACGCCTTCTCCGAGTTTAAATCTCATCTAAACGGTGATGATCTTTTTGCCTGGCCCGAGATGCCGGGCCTCTCGGGCTCAGCAGCGGAAGATCGGGGTCCAGCAGGACTTTCGAAAGCCAAGTTGTGTCTCAGCACAGAGTCTGCATCGTCGCGTGCGGCACCAATGATTCATCCTCGGTTTGGACGAGGAAACTGTCTCGACAGCCCCGCCTTCAGGTTTGTGGCGTGTTTGCAGTTGCTGATATCAAAGTCGACATCACGGGGCTTGGTGGAAGCGGATAACGTCTCAAAATTGTCCGCCAACTCAATCGAACCGTTGAAACGTTCGAGACGACGAACTATAGCTGAATGTTTGTTTTGTTTTGTTTCCTTCCTTGCTTCAGATGGAGTGACGTGGGAATTATGATTGCTTCGTTCGTCGTACATCCGACCAAGGCCTGGCCTCCATGAAGTGATCAAGAAAAGCATGTTGTTCATTGGCCACGTTGAAGATTTCGTAATCCTTTTGTAACGGCGCGTGAACTCTGTCCGGGTTATGGCTCGGGGGCGCGCTTATCGTACCCCTCTGAGTGTGATTTTCCGGGTGATCTTGCGGCAAACCCCCCTAATTTTGGAGGAACTGCGCTCTTTATAAAATGGTATGGGATCAAGGTAATCGCAATTGCAACCTGCCATTAGCTACGATGACATGAGTGCCAAGGACCAGGCGTCAACATATAAAATATTCGAAGAGTGGCGGTTTTGTATCATGCGCAGGTATGGCACAGAGTGAAGAAGTCAGTCTCTTAGGGGTGGTTAGAGGTCAACATTCATCTCTAGCCGCCTTTTCCTTTAGTAGGGAGCTAGAGAGCTACTTATAGACCACCTAGTGGTTCCCCGCTCGGTTAGATCTCCTCCAGGGCTCCCTCCCCGGTTCCTCCGTAGTTCCCAGCTCCTTTAGGCTACTATGCTTCTTAGGCTCGTGACATCTTGTGCTTACTTGTATATTGGTAGGCGAGACGAGACGACTTGCTTTCGATCAATTCCAAAAATGATCACGTCTCAAACGGTCCGTAGACCATTAGGAGCGACTTGGTGTTGATGGGAATGTAGGGATCTGCGCCGTAACTTAGGACATCAGGAAAAAGTCGAGACCCTGTTGAAAGTGGACTAGAATTCCATAGTCCGCCGAAAATATTCCGGAATGGCTGACTTAGACTGTGATTTGCAGCGCCGTTTCAGCCGTTACAGCTGTGACGGGCTGGTCATCTAGCCAGCCTGGCAGTGTCATTTACCTGTTAAGGCGATACATACAGGGCTAGGAAAGCTGTGACGGCGGAAACGACAGCACCTTTTATACCCCCCCTATAGGCGCTAAAGGTAGCCCCTATAGGCCCCCTATAAGCCCTCACCGCTTACTATAAACTAATAATCACATGAGTTTTCTTAGTTCTTTTGAGTAATAGCTATAATAGAAGTAAAGTAACCCTACTAGCCTTATTTATAGCTCTACTGTGAGGCTATATTTCTGCTAAAAGGTAGAATGTAAATTGTGGGCCGCGTCGATATATTTCTGGTCGAAACGCAACGGCTGAAATGACACTGCAAATCAGAGCCTTAGAGAACAGGACAGTCCTGGAGAATGCTACAATGAGCCGAATGCGTCAGGTGAGTAGCTCAGGGAGGCCACGAGACAAACGAATTCAGCTTTTGTCGGTACTAGATGGTGATAATCAAGAGATCGTGGAGAAGAAGCTTTTTTCATGGCGACATGATTTTTTATTTCTCCTCATTCTGTGACGGCTTTGACGGCCACAGAGTAGAGGAAAGGCCAGCACGTGGCTTCACGTCGATGTTGCCCAGGCGTAGATCTGCGGCGCAAATGCTGACATGATGCATGGTGAATTATGACGGTCGATTGATTGCTGATCCAATACTCTGTACTGCTGATACAACGAACCACGAACAACCGTCCGTGTTTGGAGGCCTTGCGCCAACTGAAGGTATGGAGCCTTGGTCACGGGAAAGGCTAGTTAGTCCATTGATAACATGCCCTAAATTGATGGATTGTTGGCGGAGAGCTGAAGCATGTCCACACCCTCTTCAGACATGCGCCCGGCAACTTTGACTTGAATGATTAAAATGACTGTTCCCAGCCATTCCATTGTGAGGTGGGTCGGTCGTGGCTCAGCTGCTGGGAGAACCGCGTTCCATTCTCATGTCGTCACGTCTACTTTTCTCGGATCAAATCCATGGTTGTAAGTATTCAACTTTGAGTCGTCGATGCTCTACCGGGATCCTCCACTACGGAAAACCTGGAACTGGTCGGTACATAACTTGCCACAGAGACAGAAGAAAACTGATGACTTGGACATTTGTTGGATGCACATCCGCGGACATGACTTCAAATTAAATCAATCGGCGCTTTAGAATCGAATGAGCAAATGAAACACCACCATACACTATTATACGCTCGCCAGGAACATTGCAATGCGAAGGCTCTTGAAGGATAAGTATGTGGCGTGCACCCCGAAGCGGCTTCATCATCTGATGATGGTCTCAGTTTTCTCGGGTTTGGTGAGGCTATCTCCACAAGAGGACGGAGGGCCCAACGACATTTCCTGCTTGTTAGTGCCGGAAAGTAATGTCAGTGGCACATTCCAGACTTGTGAATCATTGGCGTGCTCTTAGTAAGGGTCGAGTGGTTTTATATTTCATGGGACAGAAACAGCGTGCGTGATGCCGATTGGTACTTGTACAGCCTGGGAAGGGTGACAAATAGACGGGGCCAACCCCCCGATTTTCTGGACACTTTTGTGAGAGTGCGAGATTTTGCTGGCAGGAAGCTGACCACAGCAAAGTCAACGTGTGCTGTCTCCTTCCGTGAGAGTGGCATGCCTGTCAGATGCACGCTGTGTTGATCACGGCATCAAATCCCCGCGTCGAATTCCACCTGTGCGTTAGCTTCAGTTTCCCCCTATTGCTGATGCTCATCGTCCGGTCACCGGCAAGTTTCTTCGGTGCCCCTTAATGTTTTCCCCCGTCTCGATACGCTGACTGAGCCTGGTAGACATGAGTCGGACGGGCCCAAGTGCCGGCTTTCGGCACCGCCTAGCGCGGTGTTCGGGAGCCGGCACCAATTCAAACCTTTTCAGGCAAAGCTGGATGTGCCAGCCACAGCCGACAGATCGTGATCTACGCTAGAACCGCAGGCCGGGCCCTGTTTCCCCTGTGTGCGACATGCGATCTCTTGTCCGCAATTTGGTATTCCCACGCGAGATCGTGCTTTAGGTTGCGACTAGTATCTGTTGTCTGGCTGAGACCTGCATACAGTAATTAGTCTAGACCAGGCTCTCAGGTCTGTCTTTCTGAACTCACGTCGAGCAGCATATGCGCAGGTGATTCTCCTGAGTTTCGCCCCAACACACGTCTGGCGTCTTGGCCTCTGTTAAAGAAGGGAAAGAAAAGCCTAAAATTCCCTCGGGACGAAGGCCAGACATGTCGGTTTGATGAATTGGACGGCCGGAAGCACACGACATCCTCGAGACACTGACGTGGCGTGCGGCCCTATCCCAGGTATCGTTGGCCTCAAATGCCGGATGCCGAGAACACCGTTCGTGGATCAGCAGGGTCTGCAGCAGCATACTCAGGGACGAAAAGGAAACAATCTCCCCGCATACCCTTTGTCCCATCTTTGTAACGCACCTAAACCACATCTAAACCAAACGTGCTGTTCCAAACCCCTAAAACGGGTTTAACGGCAAGGCCGGACTCCAATGAATGGGTGGCCGGCGTCGCCAGGGATACATGGTTAGTCGGCTCGGAAAAGCAGGGCGTAAGAGCAAAGGACCAGGGGGTAAATAGTTGTTTAGCTGGCCTCCCTATCGGTTCACAAAAGTGTCCAAAACCCACCGGCGGCCGAAGCTCTACGCACGGATCCCGCGGCCAAAAAGTATGCGCTTGACGCCTGGCAACTTCACGCCGCAGAAAGCTATTAACCTGTTGAGACGCTTGTAATATGCGTAGGGGGCGTACAAATCTTTCCTTTCAGAATAGCGCTCATGCGCTCCAGGTGAACGTCGGTCGTCTGACGGGTGTTATTTTCTTTCTACTCGCTCGTCAACCTCACCCAATGTTGCGGGTGTCTTATATACATAGGGCCGCACCTAGAGACGTGTAAGCGATGAGCAACACTGGTTCACGCCACGACAACCACCCAAAAGCCTTACACACCACGCCTTCGCAATGGCGCCTCTAATTCAAGCCCTCCAGGGCAGAGGAATGCCAAAAATCGAGACGATACAGAACGGGCCCATCTCAAGTCTTCTAGCATTCGGATCATTGCTCCTTGCCTCCAGCGTTGTCGTGGTGGTTTTGATCGCCAACATACTCGAAAGATGGCTCCTTCGCAAGGTTTACGGAGAGGTTTACATCAATTTGGAACGTCCTGAAAACGAAAAACGGAGGCGATCATTCACTTACTATCACGTTGGCGCAATCGTCATGTTCGCGCTTTTCTGCATCGGCATCTACCCTGCCATGCATTTCCTCACTGGCAATGCCGGCTTGGCAACTCCCGTTGTTCAGGGACACCGCCTTCGAATTGGAGACATGCTTTTCACGATATCTCAGACGTACAGCGCGTACTACGTCTTTGAGCTCTGCTATCGCACCCAATTTGCGAGCCCGCTGAGCATCGCTCATCACATCGGACTCTTGGCCATCACCCAGACGGCTCTTTCCCTTTTCGGGAACTTCGTTCAGCATCCCGAGGCCACGATCGAATTCTACATGTGCATGGTCTGGGGTGAGTGGGGTTCTGCGCCGTCCGGTGAATAAGGCCTTTGCTGACATGTCACTTGCTGCAGGCGCTTTTGATGTCGTTGTCGAACTTCCCATCTACGTATCCATGATCATCTGGAGAGCCAGGCGGAACGACCATCACCTGCTGTCATACATCGCCTTTGGTTGCTGTGGGTGGGTTCTACTGGGGGCTCTCCTCGAGACTTCAATAACCGTATACCTTCTCCACCGCTCCTGGGACCGCTGGGGCCGCGTCTGGAGGGTCGTCACTCCTCTGATATTCTCTTTGTGGATCACGACGCAGCTTTATGGAGCTTCTCGGCTCTATGCTATGGCTCGCTCTGAACAAAGGAAATCCAACAAGGGCTCGAAGAATTCGGGCGTTGTCGAACCTATTTCAGAACTCCCAGGATCGATCATCCAAACGACAACACCCGGTCAAGATGACGAATCAAAGAGTAAAGCGGTGTGAACATTCGAAGAGGGAGCCCTTACGCCGATGATTTGATCTCTCTGTCCTGAGAGAGACGGAAATACGCGATGTCTGTCGTCGCTGCAGAGGAGAACATCATGAGCACGCTGCAGAGGCACGAAGCCCAGCATGCAGCTTTGCCGAAGAGCGGCAAGCGTTCAATCGCTGACCTGCTGCAGCGCACGCCACTACCCTACAAGCAGAGGCCATCACATGCGACCAGATGGTGGGGAGCCCATGTTTCAGTTTTAAGCCGAACTGATCAGACGAGGCACAAGACACAACTCAATACGAAGACCACCACCACGTTCGGGTGGCTGTTTTTAGGACGAGAAAGATCAGGTCGACAATACATCGTGAGGCTGATGGGTGTCCCTGAGTCCGCGCAGGGAGAACAAACCCAGAAAGCTAGCCGTGAGATGTTTTGATCCAGTCCCAAAACCTGGGTTTCTAGCCAAGCATAGTAGAGCGGGCAAGACGGTGTCGTTTTTGTTGAGGAAGCCAAGGGGTGGGTCCCTTTCAGGAGGCATGAGTCTGGACTTCACACTTGAGGCGTTCCATTGCTTCAAAATATGGATCACATAGTTTTATATTATAATTAGCTACAATATAATCAAATGTAGGTCACAGTAAAGATGAGATTTTCGGCGATGTAGCATGAGGAATGCAAGTACACGCCTTTCGGCGTCGGGGATGCGGTTCTACGCGGAAATACCCTGAATATTTACAAAATAATGTCTACACATACCTTCTACACATTTGAAAGGCCGAAATCCCATTTGAGATCGACAATCGTTGAGCGAGCGGTGGTTGATGCCGATGGTAGGAGATCAGCTGGTCGCCGGTCGCCACTACGAACGGCTGCATTCCCTTATCCGACGACATAGCGTTTTTTTAGATTTTGTATGCGCAGAAGAAACTACAACAGACTCGTATTCTGGCATCTTCATGTACGACGAACGTCTCTTCGTCAGGTCTACAGCTGCGCACACGTTGTACGAAGTCAGCCGAAGTCGTGCCATCTTGATGCCAAGAGATGCCAAGAGATGTCAAAATGCTGCCAAGACCGCCAACAACACATCATGTGTTGTTATTAGACGGAAAAACGGTCCCCTAGATCGTGGCGAATTTTGCGGGCGGGAAGACCGCACAAATAAGCTCCATGTACCGATCGGCACAGCTATCCCTACGGCTTACACAGTAACAGGAAAACTTTTGTTAGCGTCGGTGACAAGATCTAGTCCCTCGTCAAAGCTCGCGTCAGTTCAATAGTGCCAGAGGTGGCCCGGGGCCGGTGTAGTGATCAAAGGAATCGTGACACGAAGCAACGGCTGTGCCATGGTTTGAGTATTGGCAGCACCGGAATGTGACGATATCTCTACACCTGGCATGTGATTGATAATTCTTGTATTTTCTGTCGCCAGTGCCACGTAACAGAAGTATGCTTTTGGCCACGTAGGGCGACGATGAGCTCCCAAAAGTGCCTACCAATGCGAGGCCAGATCGCGGGTCAGATTCAAGCGTAATAGAGAGATAGACGGCTTACACGCATCGGATTCATAGCGACTTCCAAAAGAAAAGGCGCATCTAAGCTCGCTGGATGCTTCATATTGCTGGGTTCTTCTATTTAGAGGCGACGACAAAGGTATATGTGTTCGCCACGTTGCATCACGTCTAGTAAACAACTTCCATGAACTAGCTGGACTCGTAACTCACATTTCAAGAGCACACCCTATATAAAAAAAACTTCAGATAGCGTTGCAGTTCCCACACACCCAGCACCCAGTTTCATGCATTATCCTTGACAGAAACATAAGTCCAGCACCAGGTGGTCATCCTATCAATTTTACCAGGTGCTTATCCAGATGAACTATTTATTGGCCTCTATATATTTCCCGCTCGTTGTTCAAATGCTTGAATACAACTACGGCAATAGTTGGTTGTGACAAGATCACCTAGTTCCTACTCAATAGTAGGCCTTCCTCGCATATAATATCCCATTGCGAGAAGACATCACGGAAACCTCCGAAGTACGTATGGCTTGAAACTTCCTAAGGACGAAAGCCCATGATTCTTTATCAAGGTTTCACAGGAAAATGAAGGCCAAAGATCCCCAGAGCCAAAAAACTACCTGGACACTGACAATCGCTGACGGGAATTGAGCCCGACGTGGGGGTCGAACCCACAACCTTGAGATTAAGAGTCTCACGCTCTACCGATTGAGCTAGCCGGGCGATTAGAAGCACCCAGCTGGGTTGATACTCACGAATGGTTTAGAGTTGAATATAGAGAGCAAGGGTGGGTGGGCGTATTAGTGGGTTAGGTTTTTGAAGAGATTTCATCCGGCCCCGCAACCAACTCATCAGGCGAAGACGGGACAGTCCATATCGGTTGAAATTCGGGTCGCAGCAATTCCTCTTAGTAACTTTTGAGGAAAAGGTTGAACTTTTAAGGAAACAACATTCATTGAACGTTGAAGCATATGAAGAACGTTAATGTTTCGCAGCTATGGATCGTTCAAGTCGTCGACAAAAGATCAACAAGCTGCGTTCAAATCAGCCAGCTATATCACTTGCAAATGAGAAACTGGTGCCATTGTCAACCCAGGGCATCTGATTAAAGGCATGAATCCCGTCCCGCCAACCCGTAAGTAGGCGCAAAGCCACCTCATCTCACCGAGGTAACACGTCAGTAATCTGAAGCGCTTTCTCGAGTTTTTGAAACAGGAATGGGCAGCCGCAAGTCTTCCTTGGCCCGCACCAAGACATCCCACTGGCCCACTTCTCCCCCAGCGTCCCGGTGGGATACCACAATGGACTACCTCAGACTTCATCCCCCCCAAACCCACCGAGATCAAATCATGAATCCGGAGAGTGTACCATCAGGTGCCCATCGTCACCATCACCGCCGTCACGAGGGCCGGGGAGGCGCGGCCGGTTAGCGGCGAGCCCTCGCTCGGCGCCCCTGTGAGCACGCTGTACGACGCTGACGACGACGCAGGCGCGGGCCTTTGTCACGCGGGCCCCCGCCCCGTAGGTTTTGATTCAACAGGTGCTGCTTGTTGCTTGGCTTTTAATTGGGCCTTGCTTTACGATGATGTCAATTGAAGCTAAACTTAGGCATCAGAGAAGGCTACGATCACATATACAATCGGTGCTTTCAAAAGGCAGCCAGGCTTCATCTCAGTAGTTCAGTACTGCAGCCACCGAGCGGCGAAATGGGTTAGTGAGGTGAACTAACATCAAATGTAAGTGAGCCAAACCTCTGGAGAGTCCGACAGAGAACGATACAGTAGTCAAGAACCTGATAGTTTTCCACGTTCTGTCTTAGAATCTAGAATATCCTGTCGGGTCCCCAAGGTATAAGAGCTCACCACGGCGATATCATGAGTTGACCGAGATATATGAACTCAATTTCGTTAGCAAACGGGCAGCAGGAAACAAAGTCGGAAGCTATTTCTGCCGATGTACTTGGAGGCGAGTTCATGGCATACAAGGTGGCGGCAAGCAAAATGCCTAGAAGTCGTGATTTTGTCTTCCGCAAAAAAGGAGAGTAGATGAGTTCTTGCTAATTCGTTGGAAATGATCAAGCGACGTCAAAACATCGCGGGTAGAGATTCATGCGTCAAGTAACATCAATGAGGCCTTTTCATCTTATCCTTCGAGGTGACTATACCAAGATTGATTCGACTGGTATCGCTGTTATTGGAATTTGGAAGCATACATGTTCTTCGTCGCGGTATTGTCTGCCTACAACGTCGGCATCGTCGGAAGGGATTTCGATGATACAAGAGACAACACCCATGGAAAAGACATGCAATCAGAATTCGACACTCGCATCTTTGGGTTGGAGCGGTTGAGCAGTTCTAGACTTGGTTGAAAACTTAAATGACTTCAATATCCAACATGTTGGTGTGTTTGGAACCACTATATGATCTGGTCATTCGCTAGACATAGACCGACAGGTCGCCCCAGCATGAGATCAACAGAGTAGAAAGTAACGAGGCGAAGGTTACTAGCTGGAACTGAATAATGCGATTCGATCTTTTGACATCACTGTTGATGTATCACCGGATTCAAGAAGTCGAGGATCTCCCCGCGAATTCCGAAATCCGAACAGCTTGCTAATTTTGGGGTTTAAGAAAAAGTTCTTTTGCCCGGCGACTAAGATGGCTATTTAAAAAGTTCAGAAATTCGAGGCGTTGATCAACACAACGGACACGCCAAATCACACTTCAACGATGCCCTAGACATCCTGGCGCAAGGTTGGGTGACACAGTGTCGATATATCACTCGACTCCGTCAGAATGAGGGAGGGATGCCGGCACTAGGCTAAGGTGGTCCGCATAAGCGCATTAGACGAGGCTGGAAAATAATTTGCGTCATCACACGTTTGGCAGGCCGGGTTGTTGCTGGGTCTCGACTGGCCGATGATGGAAATTACTAAACACTAATAAGTGTGTGTTTTTGTGTGGTCGCATCGCGGATGTGGTGTTCCCAGGGTCCAGCATCCACATCGCTGGGTATAACCGAAACCGAGACTCGAAGTCGCACTTACGCCGCTCAATAATCGGCACGATAGGGCTGAGAGGGTTCGGCCGAGACGCAATTTCTGTCAATCAGTTCTTCGCAACCGTCTATCCGACTAGTCGCGGCAAGGGTATCTGCCGGGGGACACTAATGTAGGTCATGATCATCTCAACCCCGCATACCCATCATTCGGCAGGTCCATTGTGTTGCACGGATAGTTGCGGCGTTACATTTGCGGCTGAAGAGCTTAACTTGACGGTCATTGAACATTGAACGTAGGGTATGTCAGAATGTATGGGGTTCGAGATATTGGAGGTCTAATTCTTAAGACACGTCGATCTTAGTTCCGTCATCGGTATGAAGCCACGGGCTTTGTTCTGCCTGGATCCTGGAGTATTACTTGGATCTTCTCATTTTCCGATATGTTCAGCAACGAGGAACGAACAATATCCCACCCCGAGAAAAAAAAAAAAAAAACCCAGTCGCCCGCCCCCCACCGAAAGAAAAAAAAAGGGCGGCGTGAAAAGGGGAATGAATACTTGGACAGATGTCGGGGATGGGGATTTGGAATTTGCGACGATCGCCTGTTTCCCATTCAGGGTGTTGCACTTTGCAGCTGCTGTCTGGAGGCCCAAGCTCCTGAACCGGTCGGGATGGCACGTGCCATATGCGGGACTGGAAGCTCCGCCCCAGCGAATAAGATGCGCTGCAGCGGACAGGCGCTCGAACTCCTCTACGTCATGGGCCAGTCACCTCGAATTCCTTCGCGCAGCACGTCTCTACTTCCTCTCTGTCACAACTTCACAACATCCAAAGTTTGCTGGATCAGATATCGTGGTTCTATCTGGGCATGAATGAGCTCACGCGGATATCCAGTACATCACCTTACAGTTTTTCACTTCGTGCGAACTGGGCCGCGATGCTCTCCTGCTTCGGATTCGGGCGTTCGTCGCGTGAGGATCGCGAACGAGAGCCTCTGCTGCCACGCTACAATGACGACACGGCTCTGCAGCAGCGATTGCACGAGAAGCTGCACACATATCAGATGTTCAGAGCTCTTGGCAAGGGTTACATGCCATCGAATGAGCAGCTTATCGTCAACTTGCGAACTCTATTGTCGGCCGACATCCTTAACCCCGATACACCGGACCTCAGCGACTCAGGGCGGGCCCTCGTGCTGAACGTCAAGCTTCTGATCAAGCAGCTGATCGAGCTTCTATTGCACAAGAACGAGCAGGACCAAATCCAGGATTTTATCTGGTATCTCACCAAAGCCCGACTTTCCATCGACACGTACGATATTGGTGCACGAGCGTCTAAAGCGAAGGCGAAAGCCGATACGTTTGCTGGTGGGTCATGTTCTATTTATTTACACGTTTCAGCCGTACACTACCTTACCACCAAGACCCCTTGTTCCATCTGCTGATCAGAGTTTGAACTGACAACCGCCAAGCATACAAAAGTTTACAAACCGTCGGGTCATTGATATTAACCAACTCGGACTTTCGTCTCCTACTTTCGGATCTTGGTACCATTGGTCGAGAGGTCTTCCGCGACACCGCCTTCACCCTGTCCGACGTGTCTAAGCAAGCTGCCAAGCAAATCGAGCCTTCCAAGGCGGAGGAAGAAGCAGTCCGGCATCCGAACGGGGACTCGAAGGCACCCCCTTCCAAAGACGACATTCAGGATGAGGTGGTCGAGGTGTCCCAGGTTGTCACCGACGGTATCGCACGTGTTGCTGACGAGGCCGGCCACAGTCTGGCTGATCACATCACCGTCGAGGAGCAGGAAACACTCGTGCACCGGTTGAAGAAGACAGTTCTCAATTTGCGAGAAAGGAGAGATTACTCTGACTCGGTGTCCACGATTTCCCTTCTCATTAGGAGGTATTTGTTGGTGTATTCGCATGCCATTTCGGATACCGTCCATGTCGCTCAGGAAGATATCGACACGAACCCCGAGGCTGACCGAGCACTCAAGAACTTTTGGCTGTTTCTGACCTCACTCGGCGACCGAACCCATTGGAACGAAGTTGAGCGGTTGTTCAAGGCAGTCATGGAGCATGGCCGCAGCGATCCTGAGTTCGATGACCTCGTCAGGCAGATTGGCAACCTGCTTCAGGACATGTTGATGGATCCCGACTTTTTCGACCATGCCGAAGAACGCTTCAAGGAATTGAGGGAAAAGTCGAAAGAGCTCACAACAGAATCCTCCGTTCGCGACGATCTGGACCAACTGTTGCATAGGGTTCATCAAGCTCTGCACGCAGTGTTGGAGGACACCGATATCAAGAAAGTCCTCAACACCACGAGAAGGATATTGAGAATTTTGTCACCTGCGCACCAGTACACGAATGGCGAGCTGGTGGCGGACTCAGTCAACGTCTTCATCCCCTTGCTCGTGCAGGCCATTCAATACGTGCCCATTCCTCGCTTGGAAGTTTCAGCACCGGTAATCGACCTCCTTTTGGAGAATCTAATTTTGGAACCAGGTCGCACCGTCAACAACAGCTCTTTCCTCCCCTTCAAGATCAACATCTCGACTCAGAATGACGTCGAAATCCGCAAAGCTCGTTTTCGGACGACCTCCTCTGTGACAACGCTGATGCGGATTACGATATCGGGGTTATCCATTGCGGCCGAAGACCTCGGCTTTTGGCTGCGCTTGCACTCAGGTATCCTCAGACTAGCCGATGCCGGCATCGCCGGATTCCACCTTGATGAGCGTGGTATTGACGTTGCGATTGATGTGGAGGTTGGCAAAGAGCGACTTGAGAACATATTGACTCTTCATAATGTCCGCGTTCGCATTCACCATTTCGACTACACACTCCGAAAGAGCAAATTCGCCTGCCTCGCTTGGATGCTGAAGCCGCTTATACGACCAATTGTCAAGGCTGCATTGGAGGCTCAAATTGCAGCCAGTATCGGCGAGCTGCTGCATTTCGCTAACAGAGAGCTTCTGTTTGCGCGTGAGCGACTCCGGGCGACCCGTATCGCCGACCCGCAAGATCTTTGGACATTCCTCAAGGCAGTGGCAGCGAGACTGGTGCCACCGGAGGATCCAGATCTTTACACCCGGGTGGGTGTTGCACAACCCGGACGGGGCGTGTTCAAGGGGGTCTACGCCCCCGGCAGTCTCGTCAAGATGTGGAACGAAGAGGCAGCCCTTGCAGGAGACAGAGTGCACGAATATCAGAGACATGGGTGGCGCAATGCAATTTTCGACATTGGTACTACGGCAATTTGACGTTGCAATGCCGCTGGCGGGTAAATGCGCAGTCGGCGAGAAATGATTACGGTAACAAAAGGACAAAACACGGCACGGAACGATATAAAATCGAAAACAGCAGGTATTCTTGTCCACTTGTAGTGTTGATGATGACAGGGAAAATAGGACCTCTTAAGAAAATGGAAAGTTGTTCAGAATTGCGATCACATGCTTATGACGCCAAACGAAAAACACTCTGGCTCACCGCATGGTAATTATGGGTGCGCGGGAAGGTGTTTCCCTATGTTGCCATTCCGATCGATGTGCACTACTGCTGTAGTGTACACAGTACCGGGGTTTCACGTGTTAGCTTCGCAAGTGAGCCACTGTTTATGTCAACACCAAGGTAGAGAGGTTACTTTAACGGTGGGACCCTGCTCGCGCTAACAGATGAAACCCTTGGGAGGAGTACTGATCGCTTTTGGAGGAGCTCGATTAACCAGCTTCCTAATTTATTCAACGCTACTTAAACTTTTCCCAACTAGCGTGGCGGAAAACAAACGCCCATCAAGCGCCGTCGTCCACGGAGTCTGCGGAACTTTTACTTGGATGCTGCGAGTCGTCTGTCTGCCAAGACTCAAGAGCACATGCTGAATGCAGATATCGACTCGAGTCCGGAGATATGCGCTGGACGTCTGATTTTTCTGATTACCATTGCAACGCCCCTGCAGCTTGCCACCCCGTGGCGGCATCGGGGAGCGCTCATTGCGGACCCTTCCCAAACCTTAAACGTGTTTGAATTCGGGACGTCTCTTCTGAAGGAAGGCTGTCAACCCTTCATTGAAATCGCCAAGGCTGAAAGTTGAGTAGTAAAGAGATTTCTCTTGGGTCATGCCGGCGTCCAAGTGGCTGTTTTCAACTGCGACAGGGTTAGCGAGTCATCATTCCTAAGAGCCCCGCCCCCTCGATCCCTGGGTGACAGGTCACAGGTGTGATTCAGAGCCACCAGGCATCCACCGCGGCAGGAAAAGGAGAGAGTAGAGACACACCAGTTAGGACGGCCTGCTTAGCGGTCCTGACTACGGGCCCCGACATGGCCGCAATGCGCTCAGCAAGCTTGAGAGCAGCCGGAACAACCTCTGCGCGAGGAAACACCTTGTTCACTACGCCAAGGCGCTCAAATTCGGCTCCGCTTGCTGAGTCGCCGGTGAGGACGAACTCCATGGCCTGCGGCTGGTCAGTTTTATCCATCTCTACGGCGTACCGCACCAGCCCATCGGACGATACGAGAAGGTTGAGAATACGAGTCAAAAGCTGATCGTTCGTGCTCTCGGCTTGACTCACCTTGTGTTTACCCAGGGCGCGAGCTAGACGTTGGGTTCCGCCAGCACCCGGGATCGTTCCGATCTTGATCTCCGGGAGACCGAAAGAGGCGTCCTCAGCGGCATAGATCATGTCGCACTGTTGCACACATGAGTTCACGTCCTAATGAGACTTTTCTCGCCTTGCAGCAAGAACGTGGGAGCTCATGTCACTTACCGCTAGCGCAATCTCGCAGCCTCCGCCCAACTTGAGAGATGCGCATTAGCCAGGTCTTTCTAGGTTCACCAAGAAAAAAGAAAGCAAGCCAGCCAAACAGCTTTGGCGGCCCAGGGCGAAACACTTACGGCAAACCCGACAACAGCCGCGATGACGGGCTTGGAGAACCTGGCAAAGGCGTCTGTCAGGTCCTTGAGAAAGGCGCGATGGTGGGCCTCCGCCGTGGAGATCTGCACCAGCTCGTTCAGATCCATTCCAGCTGCACCATAAAACGGATTAGCTCACGTTATAGTCTCCATTAGATTAGATGAAAGGTCCACCGGCGGGCTGTGTATCACGTCCACGGTCCGTGGGGAATCAGATGGAGATGGGATGGCAGTTGGCGGCTTTCGATGACTGCCGTGTGCGGCGGCGCGCGCTTGTGATGACGTGCCCAGACGCACAGGGTAGGGGTTCTCTCGCGCGATGATGACAGGCATCCAGAAGACAGCGGATGCAAGAACAAAAGGGAGGGGAGGGAGGGATATCGAACGTGTGACACTAGCACCCCAAACCCAACGGCAAACATCAGAATTTTCGGGGCCCAACTTTGGGGGAGAATCATGGACATGTCTCGAGTGCTGAACGAGCACGGTATGCGAAAGAACCTGCAGAGAACATACCGCAAAACGGTCCATCGGGGCCACCGGTGACGACAATAGCGCGGACGGTTTCCAAGGCATCGAGGTGCGCCAGAGTCGCAATGATCTCGCCGATCATGACCTGAGAGAAGGCGTTCCTCTTGGCCGGGCGATTGAGTCGGACGAGGCCGATGCCCTTGTCGGCATCGACGGTCAATTGGAGAGTTTGGAGATTGTCCATGTTGGCTTCGGGGAGAAAAAAAATAAAAACAAGGCCAATAAAGGGCGGAGCGAAGCTGGAGAATGGGAAAAATGGGCAAGCTAGGTCGGGCGAAATAACTTGGAACTCGGGAACCTGGAATGATGGTTCGAGGTCTCTGGCGTGGTCAACACATGGCAGAGAGGCAAAGAAGTATTCTTGCTTCTGTTTGGCTTTCTTGCTTCTCCTCTCGCCAACTTTCTTCTTCACTAACACTCGCACGCGTTCCACACGAGTCGCCCTGTTAATGTTATGACCGAATTCGGCCGAGGCGAGAGGGGGACCTGCGTCCAAGCGGCGCAGCGTCACATTCAACTGGAGCCCCAAAATGCAACGTGAGGGCAGCGGCACCGGAAGGTGAACGGTCAACTTTTGCATCGCCAGCCGGAGAGGACACCAACAAGGTTTAAGGACATGGCATTGGGACTGTGGGGGGCTAAGATGACAATGCAAAGCATAACCCGCAAGCGCCCATCAAGTCCTCCACGTTCGTTGGCATGCACATGCCACAAACAGCAAGCATCGATTGATTTCCAACGACTTTGTAAGCCCCCTCTGATGCTTCCTCCCGAGAGAGCCAAGAGATTCCCCTAAATACAATACAGCACACGCCCCCCCTTGATACAAGTCAGCTCCAAGGTCCAGGGGTTGCCATGGCCAACAACCTTCATCGAGTTGACAACATCAACGACGGACTGGAAACAGCTGCCACATTAGGCGGATCTGGTCCGGACTGACCTCCGTATTGCCCGAATTTAGACGTCTCCTCCGGCGAAGCCCCGCCCTCCGACCAGCGGGGCTGTTACTGACGGATGGAGACTGTCCGACTGTCGTTACAACCAAATTTCTCCCCGTGACGGGACCCTAGGCGGACCTACTAGTCATTACGGCTCCGTCCGTTCTGTGTGTATGGATTTTAGCCTAACGCCAACCTTAATGGTCCATCGGAACCAATTTGATGCCGTACTGCGCGTTGCAATGTGAGGCTGACTCTCAACCACCCCGGACAAGTCCCCGGCGCTCACGACGGGCTCCTCCGTCCTGCTGGAAAACCTCGGCACATCATGCGCCATGATCCTTGGCTCATGGCGGTAGGTATGGGCCCGCCCGCCGCTGCTTTCATTTAAACTATTTCGACAGAATCCGATCACACAAGGTGCCCAAGGATTGCGACTCCACCTGGTTCATCGGAGGGCCAGCCGTTCTCCACCGCCTCTAAAACATTTGTTCTGCACACTGCGTGGTAGGCAGGAGGTGAAAGAAGCAAAGGCTTCCAGCCCTGATGTCCCTTGACTAGTCTTACCGGGGGGGTTCTAGAAGCTACAGTTCTGTTTTTCACGGAGCTCGATGCAGGTTTTGACCGAAGTTGCCAAACGTCACATGTAGTTCGGATGCCGTGGCTTGCACAGGCTTCTGGGCTGGGCGCATCGCGAAATGTCTTTTTCTACACACAGCCAAGCTTGGCAAGACAAGGCCCATTTCATGACATGGGACCCGGCGTGATGGTCCAGATGGATAGGGACGTGTATATCTGCCTCAAGGTTCCCTCGTCTCCTCTGGTCGAGCTTTGGTATTCTGCGCGTCACTGGTAGGCACAATCACTCAGAGCATCAACACCTAGCTCTACTAATCATGGTCTCTCCGCGTTCTTTCTACTCGCTGGAAAGCCTCTCCGTGACGGATCGAGTGCTTTTCAACCAGTTCAGCAGAGGCCCGAGTGATTTAGTCCCTTACCAAGTCGTCCACCATGCCTTCGAGTCCATCGCCACGGCGCATCCCGACGCCACCGCCGTCAGACACTATGACGGCACAACCATCACATATCGCGAGCTCGACCGCAGAGCCAACATCCTCGCCAACGAGTTGAGGGACACATACGGCCTGAGGAAAGGAGACCGTGTCGTGCTTGTTTACTCCAGATGTATCGAGATGGTCGTCTTCATTTTCGCCGTCCTCAAGGCCGGTGGCCAGTACGTCCCTCTCGATGGCGGCATCATTCCCGAAGACACTCTTGGCTACGACATTGCCGACTCCGACGCCCCTGTCGTGCTGTGTCTCCCTAAGTTCAAGGAGAAAGTTCTGCGGAGTATTCCCTCAGATAGACAAAACCTAGTAAGAGTTGTCGACCTCGATGCGAACAGCTGGCTTTGGAAGCACGGCAACACGGGGCACCCTGGTGTCATGGTCAAGCCGGATGACGGCGCCTACGTTATCTACACCTCCGGCACCACTGGCCGACCGAAAGGCGTGGATGTGAGGCACGAGGGTGTGACCAACACACTGCTGACCGAGCCCTCCAAGCTCGGCATCCGCGTGGGAAAGAACGTGGCGCAACAGTTAAACGTTGGCTTCGATATGTGTGAGTAATGCCTCAAACTTTGAATGTCGTCTTCCCTTGTTCGAATCCATGCTCACGCTGCAAATACGATAGGCGCGTGGGAGATTTTGGGAACAATCATGAACGGCGGTACCCTTCACATCCGCGGCAGCGGCAACGACCTCTGGACGGAATGCTTGCAGCGCGTGGATACCATCATCGCGACACCGTCTGTCGTACTCAAGCACATGCCCCGTCGCGAGGACTTCCCCAACATCAGAACCATCGCCGTCGGCGGCGAACCCTGTCCCTTGGCCCTTGCCGAACAATGGGCCCCCTACGTCAAGTTCTGGAACGTCTGCGGCCCGACTGAAATCAGCATCCTCAACACCGCTCACCTTCACAGCCCCGGAAAGACGCTCTCTATCGGCAAGCCCAATCCCAACACCAACGTCTACGTTCTCGACGAAAATGAGAACCCCGTTCCCATCGGCGAGCCTGGTGTCATGTGGGCTGGTGGGCCTGGCGTGTCCAGAGGCTACCTCAACCTGCCCGAGCTCACCTCGCAGAGATATAAGCCGGACAAGTTCACACAAGATGGGTTAGTCTTATTCGCCTCCGCAACTCCGACAGAGGACCTCTCACTAATAAAACCCAAAGTCGCTTGATGTTCAATACCGGAGACCTGGCTCGTTGGCTTGAAGACGGCAGCTTAGAGCCCCTCGGCCGTAAAGATGACCAGGTTAAGATATCTGGCTTCCGTGTAGAGCTCGACGGTGTTTCCCGAGCCATCGAGAAGCACTCCGCTGTCACCAAGGGTTGCGCGCTGAAGATTGACGATCGCCTCTGGGGATTCTACTCAGCCTCCTCCCCTGTCGACGAGGCTGAACTCAAGGCCATCGTAGGCAAAGGCCAGCCCTTCTATGCCGTTCCAACCATCTGGAAGTACCTCCCCGTCATCGAGCTGACGCCAAATGGTAAAGTCGACAAGCGGGCTCTCAAGGACATCGCCAGTGGTGCCAGGCAGTCTCTGCTTCCTTTGCCCCTGCCCCCTACCTCCACCGCCCACTCCACGCCAGAAAACCTCTCCCGCGCCTCGTCCATCAAAACCGTAATTGCCTCTCCCACTAAGAGCGAGAGTGGCCTTACCCTCGTCGATTCCCGTACTTCCACTGTTGTCCCTTCCCGCGGCACAGAGCCCGACCTCGAAAAGACAGCCGCCTTCGCTGAAGAAGAGGCCGAGAAGCATGAAGATTACGAGCTTCCTTCCAAGAACGGGTTCCATGGCTGGCGCTGGATCCGTCACCGCGGTCTCAATGCCTACCGTAAGCTGTTCGGCGTCATCTTCCTCGGCAATCTCGCAACCTTTGTGTTTCTTCTATGGGACGCCCGTAATAACAACTTCTCTCTGCCGCTGAACCACCTCGCCACAGCAGTCGCGGCAAACCTCTTGGGCGCCGTGCTGCTCCGTCAAGACTACGTCGTCAACTTTATCTTCTGGCTCTGCTCGCGCGTTCCCACCTCTGTCCCACTCTCGATCCGGCGCCACTTCGCTCGCGTCTACCACAACGGCGGTGTCCACTCCGGCTGCGCGGTCTCCGCTACCGTCTGGTGGGTCATCTTCACCGGCGCCGCGACGGGCAACTTCCTCGCCCCACAGTCGCTTTATAACGTCTCTCTCGCCACTCTCGTCCTCACATACCTCATTCTCCTGCTTCTCCTCGCCATTCTCGTCATGGCATATCCCTCGATCCGCGCAAAGATGCACAACCAGTTCGAGTGGACCCACCGCTTTGCAGGATGGTCTGCCCTCGCGCTTGTCTGGGCTCACGTCGTCGCGACCGCGGCCTCGACTGCCTCCCCCGCAGAGCCGCTTGGAACCACTCTCGCAAAGACACCCGCGCTGTACCTCGTCGCTCTCACGAGCCTCTCCATCGCCCTTCCCTGGATGCGCCTGCGCCGCGTCAAGGTCGTCCCAGAGCCCCTCTCCAAGCACGCCGTCCGTCTCCACTTCGACTTCTGCACTCCGGGCCCCTGCACCTCCCGTGGCGTACGCATCACCGACCGCCCGATGGTTGAATGGCACGCCTTCGCAGCCATACCCGAGCCCAGCGGACCGGGGTTCTCCATCGTCGTCTCTAAGGCCGGTGACTGGACCAAGCGCATCATCGAGAACCCGCCGACCTCAATCTGGACTCGTGGCACACCCGCCTCTGGCGTCCTCGCGGTCGCGCCGCTCTTTAAGAAGATGGTTCTCGTCGCTACTGGCTCCGGCATCGGTCCTTGTCTACCCGTCCTGATGGAGCGCCGCGTGCCCGCCAGAGTCGTCTGGTCCACCAAGAACCCGATCAAGACGTATGGCCAGGGCATCATGGACACGATTCTCAAGGCGGACCCGAACGCAGTAATCTGGGATACGGATCATCTGGGCAGACCCAACCTCGTACAGCTTGCTTACAGCGTGTACAAGGAGAGCGGAGCGGAGTGTGTTGCCATCATCTCCAACGGCCCAACTACTAACAAGTTTGTGTACCAGATGGAATCCAGAGGCATCCCTGCCTTTGGACCTATATGGGATTCTTAGAGCGTGGTTAATCAGGATCCTGTGTTTTTTGGGTGGTTGTTTGACGGTCGGGTTTGTTCTGGGCATGGCTTGGTTTGGTAGCATGTGGTGATACCTAGCGGAACGCATGCATGGTCATTTGGAGCGAAGGTCTCTTGGTTTTTTTCTTTTTTCTTTTGTCTACTTTACATATAATGAAGCCCCACACCGCGGACCGGCCGCCTGATCTAGTCCCCTTTCTGTCCTCCACGATCATCTAGTACAAGTTCGTTCGCATCCGGTTTATGTAGTTAGGACTATAATCAGTTTAGATTCATGATAAAATCTTCTCCTTCTTACACGCTTCTCTGTGATACTCAGGATTCACATGAAATTATTGGGCGGCATACCCTGTTGCGAGAAGACATCTGGACAAGATGCAGAAGTACGGCCGGCGAGACGCTTGGGGTATGTATGAGTCGTTCTACTGCGCAACGCCAAGGGAGCGCGCTGGCTCGGGCTTCTGGCCCCATGCTGTGGCGACGGAACGTTGTCGTCACTGAACGTTGTCGTGGATTGCAGTAAATTAAGGGAGTGTAAAAGCGCGACAGTCGGATCGGTACGTCGGCACAAGAACGGCGAACAAGAGGAATGGCGAACAAGAGGAATGACGAACATGACAAAGTAGGCGGTAATCTAACTCATTGCTACATTCTGGGTCCACACGGCTGCCGAGACTATTGACGATCTTGGGAGTAATACGCAGTCTCTGCTTACAACCAGGCCGTACCAATCACATACGTATCATGGCACTCTGGGAGTCACAACTGATATCCGCCCGAAATACTTGCTGCGCTTGTCTTTCCAAGCCATTGGCTAAATTTCTCCATGTACCCAAGCTATATCTCGATCGGACCTACGGCTGGGTAACGTCAACGTCGGAGGATTAGCTCTGCGTGCCAATTATTGCCTTGAGGGACGAGAAAGTCTTCGGGGGGTCGGGTCACGAGCTAGAAGACCCAGTAAGCACCCAGCATCAATAGTTGAGATTGAAGCAGTGGCAGAAGCAGGTTTTCACGATCCAGAGGCCCCATCGGGATGAAACGACCAAAGGTGGCAACAGAAGGGGCACGATGCGACGGAGTTTAGTTGCGTTGACCTCAAGTTGAGATCATCAGACTGGACATAAATTTCCGTGATATTGCGAGATTTCCGAAGCTATTTGGGTTGCTCGATGTTTCGAGTCGTCCCGTCGGAGTCGAGAATATGAAGACTGCCGCAGCGGAGGTTGGCAAGACGGACTACCACGATCGGTCGATCTCACGACACAAACACCGGACCTATGCCAGGGGCCGGCAATTTTAAGCACGTCATGCGCCCATTCGCGGCGCAAACTTTCATTTTTCCGGCGTTGTTGTCAACTCCGTTCAGCAAACAAGATTGGCCTCGGGGAACCTGAAGCAGGTTTGTTCTGTGAAACTCTAACTCCGTGATGGAACCTTCGCGCTGAATTAGGAGAGGTCAAACCCTTCACATTATAAACACCTGTTCACCTTATGGTTGAAAGCCGTTGGTTGATACGCCTTTTGAGCCATCCGTGGTGGGTTGGTTACGTCTCCCTGACCGAAAATGATAGTGCCGTGCGAGCCATCAAGAACCTAAGTCTCAATCGCCTCACACTTCTCAAACCGCACCTTGTCAATGTCAGTTGGAAATAACTTTTGGCCTGGCGCGGGGCGCCTGCGAACCGTTGTTCGCGGCTAATCATGGTTACCGCCGAAGAACCGTTGAAGAACCACATACCAGCTAGGCATCTGCATTTGTTATAGAACATCTCTCGTGAGTGGGACTCTTTACTGGTTGATCGACGCATAGAGGATCAAGGATCTTCCTAGCAGCGCTACCTTGGCTTTCATCGCCACGGAAGTTTCAGCAGGAGCATAGCCGGTAACGACAATCTACGAAGATCTTGACCAAACAGAACAAAACCATTAATTACCCTGGTTTGGTTTGCGCCAATATCTTACCCATGCCCCAGACACGATCCTCGTCCCATATACCTAACGTTCAGTGCACTACGCTAAAAACCCACGAGCGATACTGAAGCACAGGTGTCGGCTGAACTTCGCCTTTCTTTTCTTTCGGAAGCGCTTGGTGCCAATGGTTCAGAAGAACAGAAAGAATACAGGTCGATCCCATCTTGGTGCAGATTGGTTTCACGAATGACACGTCGCATTATTCGCATCGGGCCCGAGCGTGCATCGACAGTGCTGACGTATGTGTCTCCCAACACGTGTGCCCACGGAATGCTGACGGGCAAAGATGCCAATTTGAAACGAGTTTGTGGAGGGTGGTCTTTGACTTTTCTGATGCAGTTTGTAGTTGAGTGTTTTTCTCGTCCACCCCATCCCAGCGCGGTCCATGCACCATCACCACCACCCACCACCCACCACCCAATCAGCTCTCCATGACATATGTCAAATGAGGACAATGACAGATCATCGAACGTGTTTGATCCTAGAGTGAGCCGCGCGGGCGCGCCGAGCGTTGCCGAGCGGAATGCACAACCCGGGAAGTTTCGAGAGTCGGTCCTCATACCTGTCAAAAGTGATGCCCCGTACGCATACAGCCAGCCGGCTCGCCCGTATGACCCTACTTTGTTTTCATCTCACGGCTTTACGACCTTTTTTCGTATCCGTCTTCTTCTCGCGGAAATTTCGCTGCGCCACTACATGACAGACGCGCTCGACCTCTTTTCTATTAATCCAATCTCCTCAATCTCATCCTTTCACATGCCGTCAGACTCATCTCTTCGCTGTCTCTTCTTTTGGTCGTGTTATCGTATCCGAAGTATTTGCAACGCTACAGCATCACGCTAGAACATCACGCTAGAACATCACTCTAGAACATGCGTTCGCTCTTGACCCAGGTCCTACTCGAACCGCCAAAGACGGCTCGGAAACCGGCCAATCTGGCAATAGCAGAATATGATAAGGCCGGAAACCTGAAAGCCAAGTTTGTTGAGTCGGCTCCGGGTGCCGGACCTTCAAGAGTCGATATCCTGGTAGGCTTCTCTTCCACGACAACACCCCCCTGATCCTTACCTTTTCCAATACAGCTTCCTACGATAAGGAAGAAGCCATGGCGGAAGGTGCTTGATATCTTCCTCCCCGATGGCTATCCTAACAGCGTGACGGATGATTATGCCGCCTACCAGATCTATGTGAGTTCTCGCACCATATCTCTCTGGAGAGGGCAAATTCTGACTATGCCTTAGGATTCATTTCAGGCGTTCGCCGGCACAATAGCCGGAATGATATCCTCACGTGCTGTTTGGGAAGGTAAGCTCTGATAACGTCATTCACGGCTATACCTGCCACCGCATCATGGGATGAAGACCAATCCGAATATGACCCGCGACTAGGTATGACGAGCGCTAATCCAATGATCAGGCTTGGGAGTAGGCGATCCAATGGCCTCACCGACTGGTGCCATGATGGTACAAGTCATTCGGGAGTCGATGGGCAGGTTTGGCACCATCACGTTCGCTCATCTCATGGGAACATCAATAGAGGCCGAGTGTAAGGCATACCGCATGGCGTCCGACGTGCTTTGCAGCATCGCATTCATCATCGACTGCCTGTCTCCTCTGTTCCCAAGATACATCAGATTTGTAGTTCTCTGTTTCTCAAGCGTCTTGTTTGCGGCAAGCAGTGTCGCCGGGAATGCATCCAAAAGCAGTCTGAGTGGGCATTTTGCCAAGTGGAATAACTTGGGCGAACTGAACGCTGTAAGTCCGGTGGATACGAAAACCGCTGGATTTTCCGACGCAAAACTAACAAATCGCAGAAAGACGCAAGCCAAGAGACAGCGATCTCTCTGATGGGCATGATCGTAAGTTGGTGCCCGAAATTCAGGATCGGGGCTAGGCTAATAGATGTCGCAGACCGGAACAGTTGTGGTGTCTTTATTGACAACCCCGACGGCAACTTGGACAGCACTATTCATCTTAATTGGCATCTACCTCTATCTCAACTGGAAAGGTGTCCGGGCTGTCAAGTCCCGCTCTCTGAACCGACAAAGAGCCAACATCGCATTTTCCGCCCTCCTCGCCAAAGATCGAGCTCTTACACCGAAGGAGATCTCGGAAAAAGAGCTCATATTTGAGAGGCGCGGCGGGGAAGTCTTCCGCTGGAATGCGGGAGCGATCCTGGGACACTGCAAGTTCGGCATGCCCCTCGAATCGTTACTCCACACCCTGTCCAACGGCCAGCAAACGATGCGGTCTTTCCAACTGCCGACAGTCGACCTTTCTACAATCATGGAACTTTTTGAGAAACAACAGTACATCCTGTGGTGCCAGATATCCGGGGAGGCATTGCCTGACCTGGCATCCAAGATCAAGGTGGTGGTTGTGCTCAAGAACGGAGTTTCTGCAAGGTCGCAGCTGAAAGCTTGGTTCCACGGCCTGTTACTGGTCAAGCACCTGAACAGTCTGAAGGATTCCGAACTATCGGAAGCACGGCTGAAGCAGCACATCATGCTTGGGCACATTGAAGCGACATTACGGTTCGCTAACGCAGAATACGAAAATTACGCGAGACGACTTTCGAAGAAGGGCTGGAACATGGAAGTTGCCGTGCTCGAAACTCGTTCGGGCTCCCGGATCTTGCAAGAATTTGATGACGAGGATACTCATTGAGTTCATGCATCCTAATGCATATCCCCCTCCGCAAAAGGGTCAATCTTAGAGATAGAGACAATGTTAGTCTTTTTGGACTGAAAGAGCTCCTTGATGTTTTTGATTTGAGCTTGCTTTGATCCCATATCATGTCAAACGCCTGCAGGGTGACAAACAGTTTCTTGTCAAACCATACCCGCATACATCCGGCAACGCATTACTGGAGCCTTGTTCGTCTATGCATCTGAAGATTCAAAGCCCGTTCGAGTCAACAAACTTAAATCGAATAGAAGGACCACACCACCATGGTGCCGGTCGCCGGATAGGAATATTTGTTGCGATGTTTTCGCGGAATAACCTACAGGCCCATTCTAGAAACGCTGCACGAACGCCACGTGGGGACGAAGGATTGTATCGTCGAATATCAAACACATGGCAGGTTGGCGGTCAGCCACACCACTGATCAGCGCGGCCCGCTCAATTGCCGCTTAGTCCGAGTCACTTTGTGTGATGTGGCATTATTTGAAATTGCTTGAACATTACGTCGCCACGTCAATCACCTGACGCTCGATGAAGCAGTTGCGCGCGTGCCCTTGATCTGAGGCAATGTTGGGCTCTACTGGCTTTCGCGTTGAGCGTTGGTAGGGGATTTGAAAAGGGAGACTTTTTCTGGTTCAATTTCGCTATCGGTAATTTGATCTTCGAACCCGTTCCGTCCTGCAGTGTTCTAGAGTCCCGACTCTCCGAGCTGTTTTCCCACTAAACACAACCTAACAGATAGACCCTGGCGCCAATGCGCGCCATGGCGGTGACTGTGCTGGCTCCCATCGACAGGCAACTGGTGAGTGCGACTCGCTCCGGGTGTCAGTTTGTCGGGGTTCCGGGTGGTCTCCGACTTGTTGAAAGAAAAAGGGGACGTGGGGGAAACCCGCTCGTATCGAGTCGCGGGAGCGAGACTGTGAACGCGAACCCGAAGAGTACGCGGAGACCTTTGAAGACTCGCAACAGACGCACACGCATTAAGACTTCTGGAACGGCTGATGTATGAGACACGTGATGGCGCCGACAACGTCCCAATGCCATTTTGGACCCCTTGCAGGCGTTCTTCAGCTATGATTGGCTACAATCCCAAATCGGTTTGAAGTCCTCATGTTGAGACGGATGCAGGCCTGTATTGTGAGAGGACTCGCTGCGAAGCCTAAGCCACCGTGGCGGCGCCGTACTCGTAAACGCGGTCCATGTAATTGCCTGTTTGGCCCATGCCTCGAAAAACCAAATGCCGCTCGGATATATAGAGGACCGTGTCCGTCCACCAACACCATGGCGGTGACATGCAACCCTCCTTATCTTGGAATACCCCCCTTTTCCTCACTGCACGATGAGGAAACACGCTGATCTTCCAATCTGTCCGGCTGCAGTCCGGACCAAGTCTCAACTTCGTCGTCGAAGTGATCGTACCCAAAACCCTGTTCAACTTCAAGCTTTCGAATGGAACCTCCCCGCCGATCACTCGCATTGGAAGCGCTTGCGGCTAGCACTTCCGGCTTTGAGATCTGTCGGAGTTACCAATCTATGGCTGCCTCCTGGAAGCAAAGCCAAAGACCCGGAGAGCAATGGCTACGATATCTATGATGCGTGGGATCTAGGCGAGTTCGACCAGAAGGGCTCCGTACCAACCAAGTGGGGCACGAAGCATGACCTGATGGCACTGGCTGCCGACGCCAACAAGAATGGCATCGGTTTGGTCTGGGACGCCATTCACAATCATCGCGCTTACGCGGACGCCACTGAGATGGTCAAGGTCGTGGAAGTTGACCCCAAAGGTAAGACGCACGACTCGCGCGAACGGGGTTGTCATGCTAAACCCCCTTCCCCCTTCCTCACAGACAGACGGATAGACATCACCGACGTTTATGAAATCGAGGCGTGGACCAAGTTCGACTACAAGGCAAGAGAGGGAAAGTACAGCACATTCACCTACAACAAGACGCATTTCAACGGTACAGATTGGAACCAGCAGAACAGCAAAAGATCAATTTACAGATACGTCGAGGGCGGAAAGAACTGGCATCAAGACGTCGGAACCAACCAAGGCAATGCCGACTATCTCATGCTCGAGAACTTAGACCACACCAATCCGGAGGTCGTGAAGGAGTCGATGCAGTGGGGCCGATGGATCGTGGAGGAGCTCGGGCTGAAGGGCTTCCGCGTGGATGCCGTACAGCACATCTCGTGGAACTTCGTCAACGACTGGTCGAGATACCTGAAGAAGGTCAGCCGACAGGACCTCATGTTCGTCGGCGAGTTTTGGGATGGCGACGTGCGGGTGTTGACAAATTGGCTGGACAACATGCACCCGTTTTTCAGCCTCTACGACGTGCCATTGATGTACCACATCGAGAGGTTATCATGGCATCAAGATACGGACTTGAGAGAGGTTTTCAAGAATACCTTGGTCGAGCAAAGACCGAACAACGCGGTAGTATGTTCATCTGAAGGCTTTTCGCGGTATCGGCGGACTAACTTGCGTATTCACAGACTTTCATTCGTAACCATGATACCCAGCGTGGCCAGGCCATGGACACGCCAATTGCAGCTACCTTTATGCCTCTCGCCTATTCACTCATTCTGCTCAGACGCGATGGTCACCCTTGCGTCTTTTTCGGAGATTTATACGGCACTGGTCTCCCCCATCTTGAGCCATCTGTGCAAGATCTACCCAACATTCTTTTGGCCAGAAAGGTTTACGCCTACGGAAAGCAAAAGGATTATTTTGACAGCCCCGACTGCATCGGATGGGTTAGACAAGGGACCGAGGAGAAGCCAGATGGTCTTGCTGTTGTTATGAGCTGGACCCAAGCTGCCGAAGCCGAGTCTCAGACTTGCATGCAAGTTGGGCGGGAACATGCTGGAGAAGTCTGGACCGACGTTTTGGAGCTGGAAACTGCCAGCGTCGTGATTGACGAGAATGGTCTAGGCCTATTCTCGTGCCAGAGGAACAGCATGGCTTGTTTTGTCAACAAGGATGCCAAGGGAAGGAAGAGGTTTCCCGTACGGTTTGACACCGATTTCAACGGCCTGCTCAATTAGAACGACAACGTCGTTTTTCGAGAGGCGTAGGACTGCAAAATCATAGAATCAACTTAGCGTGCGCATTGATTTTCGAAGTGGAGATATCATAGTGGAATTTCCGATATAATTCTAGTTTTCCAATAACATTCGGGCAAGACTGGATATAAGGACACACAACTTAAACTAGTGTTAGATCCCATTATGCCAATTCGAATGAATACTTACTACCAGTGTTGTTGGTACGCTTTTTAAGTAAACACCAGGCTGATAGAGACTGGAATTTTGTGCTTATCGGCGAATTGCTCGAATCCGCGTCACACTCTCCTCGCGACACTAACCATCAAGTGATCGGTTGGTAGGTTGCAGGTGTTCCATCGAGTTCATCTACTGTACTATCTGCCTCCCAAACACAGCAGCTGACAGTGTAATATATATCAGAGAGAATGCCTTTCATCAAAGAAGTATGCGCGAGAAGTATGCGCGGGATGGGGTGAAAAGTCTAGTTCAAATACAGCTTAACTTCTCTAAAGTCTTTCCAATCCAGGCTTTAACAGCTATATAGGTATAGTACGCAAGTACTCACAAAGCAAATCTTGTGGAGCGACGCTGTGAACAGGAGCATCTGGATATGGACGCAAATTTGAGGCAAACACGAACTTTAAGGTAGCTATCTGGTGTACTATTTATTCTCTTCATACTAACTATGAAAATTACATCCATTGAGTATAATGCGTGGGGAGGTGTAAGGTAGTAAGTCCATATCTCCTGATTGGTGCTCAGGCCCGAGTATGGATTCGAGTCGCTCCTGGGAGGAGTGCCAACCAGGTCTCTCTTAACAGACGGGCAGTAACTATTGATTGGCTAGCTAGTGGAGTGAACATGGCTGTTTCTGATGCATCGCTACGGTGCTAAGATATGGAGTGATCATAGAGGGCAGAGAAGACAAAGAGAAGCTCTTTGTTGAAGCTGGCATAGCTGCAGCTTTCCAGACTTGAATTGCATGGTAAGCTTGAAATATTGCCGTTGTTGAAGGCAGGTTAAAGTGGAGGCCTTCGCTGTTAGGGTAGCTGCCTGAAGTCAGAGGCGCAATTACTCCCGGACGGAACAAGTTTGTTAAATGACGGGCCGCTGACGCGAGGACAGACTTATAAGAAGTGAACCACTCGGCGGGTGATTCTCTGGCTTTTGTCAGGTTTTATGAGTCCAAATTCCTCTTTGCGGAGTCTTCAGAGGGCTCATCACTAGCAGCGACAAATGTGGTTGAGGTTGAAGAAGGTGGGCTAGAAGCTCTCACAGTCGCTGGGACCGAGATGAGAATGAAAATAAGTCTACTAACGTCGACGACGAGGAGAGGCTGAAGGCTTGATAGGAGGTGGCCTGGTGAGTTCCGATAAGCACGTGGTGAAGGTATGCGTAGTTCATGACGAGGAAAATCATGCCATGATTGTAGTAGGTGTGAATATATCGACTGAGAATGGTGCCGTTAACGATACAGATGACTTAATGCCAGTAATTTGTGTCTGAGTCTCTTGGCAGACCATGTGTTTTAAGAATTTTCAGACTTTTTCGTGGAATTGTGCTTTTCACGTTGGAAGGCGAGGCAACGATATATATCTTTGTCTTCGGGTCACCGAATGTGGGACGAGTTGCGGAAGCCTTGCCAACAACAAGCACTATGCTCTATGCCAGTCAAATCACAATTGATTTGTTTGTTTCACTCGACACCGTTTTAGGTACATGCGCTCCAAAGTCTGGAGGAATCTCACGCTCCATTCGAAATGTTGGTGTTGCCGTGGCCAACTTGAACATGCAGCTCATTGGTGATATGCCCCAGGAACCCACTCTACGTGACTGCAAACTTTTTCAAAATTCTCCCACTGAAACATCATGTCATCATCCTTCGCCTTTCTAGTCTCATCTGCATCAGTAAATATCCCCAACTCGAGAAAGAGCGTGATCTAATCAGAAGTCCATTTTTTGCAGCCGCGCCCATTATGGTCAAAGTTGTACTTTTCCCGTCCGTGATCGGTGATGGCCTTGAGCATTTCGCCGACTGTGAGTGAGTCTCGGGTGGTGAGATTAGAGATACACTGAGCTCGGCTGAATCGCTGATCCTCAAGTAGGCTGATGACGATATTAGCCTTGGAGCCCTTGTACTCTCCGGCTACCGGTACGCCGCTGGGTGTAGAATCGAGTTGCAGAAACGTCCTGTCGTCGGGGTCGAGGGAGTTCGAGCAGGCAGTGAGGTAGAAGGTCCAGTGGTTGCCACCATTTACAAGGGGCTCGTGGGCTACTGCGTTAGCCTCAAGTACCGTGAGACCGAGGATGACATCTTTGTCTTTTCTCGGAATACACTGTACTGGCTCGAATGATGCGGCTTTGAAAGCCCAAGCATGTTGAGGACTGGGGACGACTTCAATTTTGGCGGCAGCGCCGTCGTCGTGAGCATTTTCCGCAGTCATCTCTGCGATTGTAAAACTGAAGCAGGCAGCTGAAACCAGAAATGAGTTTTGATAGGAATTTCCAGCCTTACGATGAATAACAAAACACCACTGACTCTGGATGACCAGATGTGCTACATGTAGAGAAGGAACCTCACTTTATATGTAAGTCGCCGAAGCAGCCATACGCCATTGCTGATGTTATCAGTGGGGTGTAAGCCGAGACCAAACCAACAAAAGCTGCGTTTGCCGCGCGCCAGTCTGTACACGATCGCTCGAGGTGAGCCAACAATCAAGGTGACCTATCCCGCCTCCCCCAATACAATTTCTTGCGTTACGTTGATCCATGTTACCTCGCGTTTCCTTCTGGATGGAAACGGAAAGAGAAGCCCAAATCACAGCAAGTAGCAAGAGCAGGAACGTCCAGAGTGAACATCGTCCGAAGACTGTTGCACTTGGTCCCTAGCCTTGCCAAGATTGTCTTCGCCCGATACCAAGTAGTCGGAGCTTGCGGATTCGGTAGAGGATGAGTAGATTACACACGAACTAACCTAATTGAAGAAGAAATTTGATACCATTTTGGCTTTCAGATTTATCAGGACGAAGAAAAAGAAGAAATAATATAGTCGGAGAAACTGGCGAAGTCCAATAGAGGGAGGTTTTCGTTCCAGGGGCCCTGATACATGCCGAGCAATTAACGCCCCTTTGGCGATAAACCCCTTCACTACTAATAGAATGGATATCCAGCACAAAATCACAGGACCACCATGTTTTGCTGAAGATAGTTCCTTGATGCTGACTGTTCACCTGAGTGTCTTACTTCCCTCAATCCAAGGGATAACGCCGACCAATTTCACAAGGCATCTTGATATCGGCAACTGCTTCGCATAATCAAGGTTTTCAAGGCGCAAGCATAAGACCAGGCAGGCAATAATAATGTCTTTCTCTGCGGGGATACCGATCGGTTGCAAGACTTCAACCAGTATATCGACTAAAGAAAATCCTTTTCGTCTTCGAGACTGCAGATCCTGTAGGATTTGGTGGAGTGGTTCCAACTGGGTAAAATACCGTTCTCATTGGCACCTGAGGGAACAAAGAGCACCAGACAAAATTGATTCATCGGCCCCGACTTGCATAGTTAAGCAAGACGGCGCTTCAGAACTGCCTGCGTTGAACCAGAAGTCTAGATCTGAATCGCCCTGTCTGACTCCGACGAGAAAGCTTATTTTGTTGGTCCGTAGCTTCGTCTGATGAGTAAGTTCGGCCACCCGACGGACTCCGTTTGAAGTTATTTGATTTGCCCGTATTTTCGACTTAGGCCGACACGGTTTCGCGTGGGATCGTGCCGGTCAGTGCCCTTCAATGATCATTTCGGGCTAATCTGCCCAGCTTTGACTCTCTCGATCAAACCCCGCTCCCCGCGCTCCACGTGCATTTGAATCGCGCGGTTGACGTCAAGCTAAAGCTCTCGTCTGAGCAACAGAGGTGAAAGAGGCGGAATGCTGGGCTAAAAACGCGGAATTAGTTCTGGGGTAAGAAGCATCATCCTTGTCTGTTTTCACGGGATGGTTGCGTCGTCTGAGAATAAAATCATGGCTCTATCACTTCAATCGTCAACTTGAAATGTTGTCCCTCTAACTAGGCACACTTCACCCGCATCTGGAGCCTTTACAAGATCTCGAAATGTACTATCTCCCAATCCTAGGTGTGCTTGTTTCCTATATTTTTCTTGTTCGTGTGTTTAGGTACCGTCGCCGCGATGGGATTCAACGAAGGTTTTCCTACAAGACGCGGGAGGAAATGGCGTCCATGTCTCTCACAGACGCCGCCTCTGTTGTCCGCGAACTCTCGGAACAGGAATTTCCTACCATTTTCTACACTTCAGTCTCGTTTGCGCTGTTTAAGGTTCGCTATGTGTGATCTACTTTCGCAATTTACGGTTGCTAATTCCTTGCGACAGACATATGGCATTCCCACCATATCCAAGCTCCTTGTGGCGACCAGTCAGCTTTCTGGAGACGCGACAGCCTCCAAGCGTCGCACCGATACAGGGGTATTGATGACGGAAATCATGTTCAACAAGCCCGATTCTCTTCGAAGCATTGATGCTGTGGCTCGGGTCAACTTCCTCCACGACCGTTGGCGCAAGGCCGGGAAAATATCCAACGATGATATGCTCTACACCCTCAGTCTCTTTGCACTTGAGCCTCTTCGATGGACGATCAGGTACGAGTGGAGAAACCTGACACTGCTTGAGAAGAATGCCATCGCCATCATGTGGAAAGACTTGGGCAACGAGATGGCCATTTCCTACGATTGCTTGATACCCTACATGGAACAGAAGAATGACCCTGTTGCTTGGCTTGATGCGCTTGAGGTCTGGAGCGTGAAATACCAGGAAGAATTCATGGTATACGCCGTCCCGAACGAGAAACTCGCACACGCCAACGTCAACCTCCTGCTTCTTGACGTTCCTAAGTGGATGCACAGCTTTGTTTTTGGTCAATTACTATGTTTCATGGAGCCGCAATTGAGACATGCCATGGGGTGAGTTACCTGCAATACGACAACACTTCATGCATCTGCTAAACTGTTTCATAGATATGAGGATCCAAGCGACTTCCAGTCTTCCGTGTTCCGCACGATTATGAACACCCGACGGTGGATCATCAAGAACCTCTGTCTCCCACGACCGAAGTGGTGGACCAAGCCGATGTTAAAAGAAGTTGACGAGAAGACTGGCCGGTACTTTCTCCCGACCTATCTCGCGCATCCTTACTACGTCAAACCAACCTTCTACTCGCGCTGGGGCCCGGCTGCTCTCTATAGCCGTCTTATAGGCGGTTGCTTGCCCGGGGACGAGGGAGTCAAGTACTCTCCAGACGGATATGTGATTCCCGAAGTCGGCCCTGAGGCCCAAAAAGGAAAGGGCAAGGAGTACATGGATATCACACGGGACAGAATTATTAAGGCCAGAGGTTGTCCAATGGCTTTCGGGACACAATGTCCTCAATCCTAGGTGCAGTCCTTGTGACGTGATTGGAATTTGGGTTGAAAACTCTCAAAATTACGCGGAAATTCCAAAGGAATACCTTCTTGTTGAAAAGTTCTTCGGCAATAAGCTGGCTACTACTTTGGCTGGTCTACCACTGCAACTACCTATCTTATTACCTTGCATCCGATCGACTTGTGGAGCTTCGCCGAGATTTTTGAGGTCTGTGGGAATACAACGGGATGTATGAGCAGAGAAAGTTCGAAGTTTTTTGACATGAGGTTCCCAAGCGGATGAATCGGACGAGCGATTGCTGTGTATGTTCTTCGGCTTTGAAATGGCATCGTCTACCCTTTCCAATCCGGAACTGTAATCGCTTTGTGAACTGTTACAGGCGTTCTTTTGGTTGCTTTCATGATCGTTCTCAAATTTCACCTTGTAGTCTCCAAATAGAACGCAGCAGTAGAACAAGTTTGCGGGATGCCGCACCTCTCTAGCATGAGGCCGCAACACTTCTACTGACGACACTGGTCTTTCTGCGTCAGCCGCTGCTTATCTTTCTGCCCACGTGGACAAGCAGATGTGGGGCCGCTCTGAATCATGGTAGTATTGTCATGTTCTAGGCTGCTTCTATCATAGTCCTATTATTCTATCTGGGCAGGGCCTTCGGCCCGCGCCAAACGTATCCAGGCTCATCAGCAAGACAACCCAAGTAATCAAAAAAGTGGATAGTGGCGTCTCTTGTTCTTGCTGGTACTGTCGCCTTGGCTGTACATTTCTACACCATAGCTGGAACAATCTTTACACACGACAGCGACGCATCTTTTGTCAGATTGTTTGTCCCGGCTACTCGTATCGCCGATTCTATAGAGACTGTGTCCGCCAAGGAGGATCTCCCTGCTGAATACATCGCACTGCTGGAGAATATCCACATCTTCTCTCAATGAGATTGAATTGTAATCTGTCCTACAAGTGCCTTGTTTTCTCATCTGCTTTTGTCGCTCAAAGACGGAGTCACGAGACCTAAGATGAATCGGTTCGTTTCGGCGACTGAGACTGAAGAGCTTGTCTGTCTGATCACAGCGACAACTATACTTGGGCCCCGGCCTGGGGGAGTGGGGTCATTCGCGTTGGCAATTCGTGAGCCAAGGATATGAGAAGGTTCCCCTACCGCCAGACTTCGTCTTTAGGAGGGAAGATAATAATTGGGGTAGAGTGCGGACGGTTTCAATGCGATCTGGAAACTTGCGGAATGACTAGCAATATTTGTTCCACCAACAGCGTGAGTAGCTTAGAACATATCGTTCCACAATTTCCAGGGATTCTGTCTCCGGCATCATGGAACACTGGAGTTCCCATAATTCCTGCCAAGATCTCTTTAGGGTTCAAGGGAATCTGCATGGTGACTTTGAAAATGCAGTGACTTGCCTATCAGTGTAGCGGCTAGCATAACATAACCCGACCAACATGCTCATCCAGCCACATGCGACCACACCCACTGGAAAACTCGGGATCCCGTCCGCTCTCCCATCGATAAACCAGTGAGGGCCGGAGTAGTAGCTGGGTCGGAGACGATCAGCGAATGCCCGGTGTTGCATGTATTTTTGATGTGGACCCTTTCGTCTCCAGACGATCGGGTCCAGAGGATCAAATCGGCGATTGATCACGTATAGTATAACAATAATTGCGGCGGACATAGCTCAGTTGGGAGAGCGTCAGACTGAAGTGGATTAATATCCAGATCACTTCGTTCAATATATCTGAAGGTCGTGTGTTCAATCCACACTGGCCGCATCTTTTTCTTTTTTTTTTCTTATGGACTTCTAGTTAGCGTGGTGGTAACTACTACCTGTGTCCTAAAAGCCTTATATGCGTTACTTAGCGGTTCTAGTTATGAAAAACTCTTTATATAGTGAATTTTATAATAATTCTATTAAGTGCTCTAGTTTATAAGGTCTTATAAGAATAGAGTTAGTAATTATAGTCTAGTAAATACCTAGTAAGAGCTATAAAAAGCCATTATAATATTATATACAGGCTCTAAAAGAGCTAAAGGGTACAACATGCCCTTCAGATATATCCCAACTGCGCTATTACGCAAAAGAGTATAGGATATTTAAACGAGAGTTCTAAATATAGCCGCACTTAAGTACGCACACCACTAGTACCATAATATCATCCCCCCTACTACTATATATATTATCTATAATTACCTTTAGTAGTAGGATACTAGGTATATACTTACTATACTATATATATAGCCTTAAGCTTATACCCCTAGGGCTCCCAAGGCTAAGGCGCTATAGGGGCCCTATAAGCCCATATTCATTCACTCTGCCTACGAAATTCAAACGTGCGACCCTAGGGTAGTTCTAAATATAATATCACGTGCGGGCCCCAAAAGGGCTAAAGGGTGCAGCATGCCCTTCAGACCCAACTGCGCTATTACGCAAAAGGTACATGACATTCAGAACGAGGGATCTGTATGCAGCCGCACTTAAGTACGCACACTACTAGTGCCGTCACAATAATAATGCTGCATGCTATTTCTTTCTTTATAATCTTACGAGATCTATTAATATTATTAAAAAGTTAGTCTGCGTAAACGTCTATTCAACTTTAAAATACAAAGCATTTTTAAGGTTTTGGTAGGTTGAATGGGGCCATGAATCTGCCGTTGAACTGCATGCCCGATCCGGTGTTGATATTCTGGTCTCCGTGGCCAAGATGTATGCTCTGGGGGCCGGAACCGTAGTTGTGAAAGGAATGGGTCGGGTCGTCTTCGAGAGATGGTGGTATCGAGGACACCTTTTTCAAGGCTTCTTCTAGCGCGGCAGCTACTTCTTCGCCGAGGATCGCGGGGTTTGTAATTGCGATGATGGCCTCGAGAATTTCCTTCATCAAGACTTCAATGCGCCCACCCTTTCCTGCTGCCGTACGATATCGTGATGTTCTCGGACCATCACCAGGAGGAATGACACTGTCAAATATGTCGTAAAGCCTCAAGGCCCTAGTCTGCAACTTTTCCGCGGTCTCGTTTTCCTTCTCCTCGACGATTTGGTCAATGTCTTCCTCTGGTGTAGGTTTCTTTTTGCTGAGGTGAAGCTTTATAGCTTTCAAGGCCTGTTGCGCTGGCGCCAGTGCTTTTGCAACCTCATGGAATGCTTTTGGAAGGTCATCGGCATTGTCGACAGCGGTATACACATCGTTTGCGTTTTCCAAAGAGGCGGCAGCGTCGCGCACAGCCCTGGCGATTTGACTGAAGTTAGAATTCGAAGGCATTGTGACAACTCGGCTAACCTCATAGAATCTCAATCGTGTGTTGAGGGGAGAGGTAGGCTATCCTGGCGTACGGGTTGTTCCCAGCGCACTAGATGGATTGAGTATGCGAAGTAGGGAGTAGCGCGGTCCAGCCCGTGGTCATCTACAGTGTTTTATCCTCTAACTAAGCATAGTAATCTAGATTGATAGTGTTATGTAAGCTGTTCCAGGTCTTGGTCGACTGCGCCACCCATTGGCTAAGAACCCACCCCACACAACCGCACACCCCCCACATCCAAGCACCTGAATTTGGCGCGTTTTTAGCTGCAGTTTTTGAGCAACAATGACTTCAACTCTATTATTCGCTATGCAACCCACTTAAAAATAGAATTCCAAGTACTAGGATGCAAATTAAGTATCCTAGTCTTCTTTTGATATTAAATAATTAATATATAATTTAATAGGATAATTCCTCTTAGCCTCTATAGCCTTCTAAGCCTTTTATTTTATATCTATAATCTCCTTAATTATTAAAAACCTTTTATTTAGCTTTAGGATAACTTTTATTTATTATATTAGTTTATATAGGAAATAGAGTAACATCTTTTACTCCTGCATCTTTAAAGTACTATATCTCTAAACCTATATAAGATATAATAATATAATTTATATATTTGGATTCTCTATTCGATTCCGCATCGAATGGTAGATGGTTTATTCCTATATAGATGGGGTAAAGCCAATCTAAATATAACCTAGAAATAATATACTTTAATACGTATTGTATTTAAGGTTTTATTATGCATTAACGCATGCAGCTATGCAGTAGCTTAAAATCAAAGATGCATCGCATTAGCGCATGCAGCTATGCAGTAGCTTGAAACTATGCATGGATGCATTAGCGTAAACCTACGCTTAGATGCATGAGACTACAGCGTAAAACTGCGCATAGGTGCATTATGCACACTCAGGCTGCTTAAGCGCAAAAAATTACGCTTAGACTGCTTAAGCGCATGCGCCCTAGCGTGCGCTAGCGTAACTAAGCGTATCTTAAGCTGTGAAAGCGAATGCGAAGCATATTGCGAATGCGAAGTCCGGTGGAAAAGGCTGGATATATATGCCTACCTTTTCCCCCAGCTTTTTAGCCTTTTAGATACGAGTATACACACACAAAATATACACCTATTCATATCTACATTTTTCTCTCTATCTGAATATTAAGTTGCTTTTTTAGGATTTATATGGTTTGACTACCTGTTTATCCTTCTGAATATCCTTGTACCTATTCTATCTCTTTGTTTCACTTCTTATTTCAGAAGAAGACATTTCCTGTGCTAACAGTTTATGATAATTAACTTAAGCCTAAAGAGACTAAATCTAATAATATAAGATTATAATCTCTATATTAGTATTATTGATTACCTTACTCGCCTCATTATATATAAGCTAGTAGGAAACTAAATTCTACTTCTCCCTCTTATAGCTTAGCTACTATGTCTATTTATATTAATAAAGGTCTATTAATTTATAAAGAGTTAAGATAATAAATAATAAAGCGGTTGAGAGTATTTAAGGAAGTTTTAGATGCTATTTTAGCGCCTATTATATATTAGTAGGTACTATATAGAGAAGGAACTTACTTATTATTAGCTTCTCTATATTAATAGGCTATAATTCTATTACTTATTATTCTAACTTTATATTTAAGGGTATAAATATATTATAATAAGTGTTAAAGTACTAGTAAAAGAAGTTCTACTTCCTAATTAAAATACATCCAAGCTCTAAACTATATTCTATAACCTCTTATATAAAAGATATCTTAAGGGGAGCGAATATTAATATATTGAAGAGGTTATATAATATAGCTAAAATAAGCTAATAGATAATATAAGTAAATACCTTAATAGTAGTATTTCTATATAAAGTTATTATATATATAACTCCTATAGCTATTAATAATAAGTAACTACTTAAAATAGAGCCTCTTTACTTCTACTACTATTACTAAAATAAATATCTTTTATAGCTACTTAAAACTAGTTATATTTAAGATCTAGCTACTTATTAAAGCTATAAACTTCTATATTATAAACTTCTCTATCTTCTTTAAGAACTATTACTACTAATATCACATGCGGGCCCCAAAAGGGCTAAGGGTACAGCATGCCTTTTAGACGCATCCCAACTGCGCTATTGCGCAAAAGGTATAGGACATTCAGAACGAGGGTTCTAAATGCAGTTGCACTTAAGTACGCACACCACCAGTGCCGTGACATAAGTTATATTTATTATGTTAATAATAATATTTACTTACTTAATAAGAAGTAGATTAAGAGCTTTTTATACTAAAACCTAGCTATTTAAACCTTAAAAGTAAGATCTATTAACTTTAAGTGTGGCGAATAGGATGAGGCATAAAAGTGGATCCAAAATTACAGCATTGCAATTGCGGCCTATATATTACGACACACCCCCCAGTTTCGTCTTAAAGAGGTAGGTCGGAACTGCAACACTTTTTGAACCTTCTAATTTGGTATATCTCGCTAATATCTAGGTAGTTGAGCCGCCTCCAGTAGGATTTGAACCCTGGGTAGGGGTTGTAGGCCCGCAAGCATGTAAACTCAAACTATTCAAGCATATAGTTAGGGTAGCAGAGCTGGGCTCATAACTGTGGCGAATAGAATGAGGCATAAAAGTGGACCCACAATTACAGCATTGCAATTGCGGCCTATATATTATGATATTAAGTAAATAAAGGATATTGTTGGTCTTATAAAGACTGGTACTAGAAGGTAGGGGATAAAATAGAACTTGAAAACAGGGTGACAACGTCCCACACCCACTTTTAGCTACCCCCCACATTTGGCCACCCCAAAAATGCCTCACCGCTATAATAACTACTAACTTTAATCTTCCATAACTTCACTAATTTTACCATAATCGCTATTAACTTTTATCTATATCTTCTTTTGATTAAGATGCCTCAATATACTAAAGATAATATTAACTAGGCTCTTGAAGCTATTGTAGATAGTACTAGCATAAAGAAAGCTGCACTTAAATGGGGTATACCACAATTAATACTAAAAAATCGTATAAAGGGTTATTAGGCAAGAGATATAGCCTTTTCAGATCTGCAAAGACTTTCTACAAGCTAAGAAAGTTATCTAGCTGAATGGGTTTAAATCTAGGCTGCCCTAGGCCTGCCTCTAACCTATTAATAACTCAAGGACTTTACTAAATGCATCCTATAGGTCTATAGAGACTCTTAGCCTCTTGGGAAGAACTAGGTGCAGTCTTTTATTAAGAGAAACCTATCTATAAGGGTCCAGAGAAGCAGAGCAATCGACTCCCAGCGCATTAATAGAGCCTCAACTAATATAATTAGGTAATAGTTCAAATACCTCGCTATACCTAAGATTATAGCTATTAAGGCCTCTAATTAATATAATATAGATGAGACTGGCATTCTAGAAGGTAGAGGATTAAATAGACTTATTCTTAGATTATTAGAAACTTGTTTTATCCATAAGAAATAGCTTAGATTATATACTTAGATATCTCTAATTAAGTATATCTCTATAACTAGTAAGGCACTACCTCCACTTATTATATATAAAGGTAAGAGTATCTAGCAGTAGTAGTTCCCTCTAGATCTAATACTATATAAATCCTAGAAGTTTATAGTAATAGAAAATAGGTAGATTTCTAACTCTATAGCTATTAAGTAGTTAATAGAGGTCTTTATCTTTTTAACCTAGCTAGAAGACCCCTTAGAGGTTAGATTATTAATCTTAGATAGTTATAGAAGCTATAAGACTACTACTTTTATATATATATACTTTAGAAATAAGATATACTTACTATTCTTATTAGTATATATATTATATATCCTTTAGCTACTTAATTAGTTAGTTTTTAGGCCTCTTAAGGTAGTATATAAGAAGGAGCTTGGATTACTAGCTAAATAGGATGCTAGTATAGTTATAGGTAAGAAAATTTCATTATTTACTATAATAAGGCATGTAAGGCAGCCCTAATAAGCAAGAATATTATTAGTAGCTAGAAATAGACTAGTTTATAGCCTATTAGTATAGCTAGACCCCTTATAAGCTCTCTACTACTTAAGAATATATTAACCCCTACTAAACCAGATAGTTAGGTCTATAAAGGGCTCTCTAATAGTAAGGCAAGCGAAAAATAGGTAGTAAATATATTAGTAGTCCCTTAGTTAACCCCTAAGAAGAGGAATAAGCTTTAGGATTAGTTTAGCCTATTTAATAAGCTAGATAATAATAAGTATATGTAGCGCCTACTTTTTTAGAAGGTTTAGAAGGGCTTTAATAAGAAGGTATATTAATTAGTAGTAGCCTAGCAAAAGATTGAGGCACTATAGGTAGAAGTTAATGCTAGTAGGGCTAGGAAACGTAAGAAGGTTAAAATAAGCCCAAATTCGAAGCTTGCTAATATTAAGGCTATATAGAGGGCTCAAATCGAGGCGGGCGAACTTAAAAATAGCATAGATAAATCCAGCGAGTCTAAAAACCCTAGTAATAGCGAAAGCTACATTATTATAGCATTATAATATATATAAAAAGTGGTTGAAGTTGATATGTATTAATGTGGATAAATCCAGCGAGTCTAAAAACCCTAGTAATAGCGAAAGCTACATTATTATAGCATTATAATATATATAAAAAGTGGTTGAAGTTGATA
>JAXCEF010000421.1:0-47816 GCA_037178605.1 Colletotrichum euphorbiae | reverse complement strand
TATCTCTAGACTTTATTATTAAATTACTAAAGTTAAAAGAACTAATAACTAATACTAAGTATAATAGTATTTTGGTTATTGTAGACTGACTTATGAAATACGCTTACTTTATCTCATATATAGAATCAAGTACTGTAGAAGACCTTAGTTATGTATTTCTGAAAACTATTGTTAGCTAACACAGCATACTAATAGAAATTGTGTTAGATAGAGATAAACTGTTTACTTCAAAGTTCTGGAGATCCCTGATCTTGCAGCTTAGATCTGATCATAAACTCTCAACCGCCTTCCATCTGCAAACTAATAGACAGACCAAATAGATTAACTAAATCCTTGAGATCTACTTATGCTATTATATTAATTATAAATAAGATAATTAGGTATTATTACTACTAATAGCCTAATTTGCCTATAATAGCGTAGTAGGAGAAAGTATAAAAGAATTACTATTCTATCTCAACTATGGATTTAACCCCACCACATATAGAGAACCACAATAGGGCCTAGCAGCACTCAAAGCTGTGGTAGATATCAAGAAAATTCGAGAAATTCAATAGGAACTCCCCAAGGACCTCAAATTCATGCGCAAACGCATGCGCAAATACGCCAATAGGAAAAGAGTTGAGGGACTAACTCTAAAGGAGGGAGATAGTATCTACCTCACCTAACGAAATATCAAAACTAAATAACTAAGCGATAAATTAGACTATAAAAAACTTAGACTATTTCAAGTTAACTAAAAACTATTAGATATTAGCTATAAACTCTTACTACTAGATACCATAAAGTGCTATCTAATCTTTTATATTTCACTTCTCAAACTAGCACTATAAGGATCACAAATAAACAACCTTATTATTATGGAATTAAATAAACTAGAATATAAGATTAAATAAATTATTAACTATATTAAAGATAAGAATAAAACCCAATACCTTATTAAGTAGAAGGGGTATGGGCATGAGGACAACATATGGGAACCAGCTATAAATCTCGAACACGCATAAGATCAACTCCACACATACTGGGAATAGCAAATAATAAACAAACTATAAATAGCACCCGCACCCAAGAGGACGCGCGAAGACAAGACCTAATTTATTTAACCCCATCCTATAGTTAGACCAACATAATAAGACTAACCATGAGATGCTAACCTATTTATATAATTAGGGATACTAGCAAACTAGGACGCCTCACTAGATAGAAAGTTTGGAGTACTAGGATTCTAATCCCCTAAGACCACATCTAAATTAACTATACTAAAACTACCTATAGACTAAGCCTCTAGTATAAGAGAGGCTACTAGTTCCTCTTTAGTAACTTCACAAACTTTATAAAACACTATCCTTTTTTGCTTCCTCAAATAATCTAGCTGCGCTATAGACTTATCTAACTCAGCCTGCGCAGCACATAAGGCAGTAGCCTTTTTATATAACACCTCCTCCTCCACTACTTTAGTATCCTCTAAATAAGCTGCCTCATTTAGTAATTAATTAACTAGAGAATAAATTAGTAAAATAATAAAACTAATATAGAAATAATATATATAAGCATAAACTATATTAGCTGCTACATTATATAAACGCCCTAAGCAAGTATACTCACCACAAACTTCACCTCTAGGGAGAAGCTTATAACGCTTCCCTGATAAATAATAATATAAATAAGGCATGTTAACAATAATACTAAACTCAGCAATATAAAGCGCATAATTATAATAATAAAGAGTAGAGGCGGAATAAGAATTTGATTTTTGAATGCAACCTAATATAGTATTAGCACCATAGAAAAACCAGGGAGTATAATTAATAGATCCCCAACCTAGGACTAACGACCTACTTATATTAAGCCTTGAGGATAAGACCTTTAAGAGGGAGACCTAATATTATAACCTATTATATAAGAATAATAACTAACTAACCCACCTAGGCGTCAGATAACTAGGATAGGATATTTATACTATAGGATCACAGGAATACTAGGGATGCCCACAGCACGGAAGAACTATAGTATAAGTCACATAATAATAAGATAAAGAATAATTAGTAGAGCGCAGAAGGAAGTACTTAGTAATCAGTTAGTCTTACTAACTAATTGCAATTACTGATACATAGAGGTGATCACCTAACAGCAGGACTAGGGACTATTTGGGACTTATATATAGTATAGACTTGGGACTCCTAGGAACAGACTTCTATAGCTCTTCAGCAATTAACTTCGTGATTACCCCAATAGGTACTCTCAGCTTCATCTTACACTACAACCCCCTTATAAGGACTATAACTAATTACTATACTCCTAGAACCCCAAGATTCATTTAGCCACACAGCATAGCAAGACCACACTATCAACCTAGCGTCATCCCTCAGCTTCTGTTAGCAGAACCCTACCGTCGGATAGCTGACCGTAACAGCTTAAAATAGGAGCGGAGGCCGAACCGTTAGCGTCTGTTTGAATCTCTGGCTTGGCGATATCTAGCTGAAAAAGATTTAAATTAAATTAATCAATATACCATCTCTTCAGTTATTTCGTTTTGACCTTGCTGATCTGCGGTTATAGTAGTTAAGTGGTGTAATAGTGAAGTTAACTACTGATTAGTGTTGGTCTCATAAAGACTAGATCCAGAAGGTAGGGGGGATATGCGTAATATTTAAAGTGGTGATGATATCTAATAAAAGAAGGTATCTAGAAGGGTGGCCAGCGAAAGGAGGAATAATATAGTAGACTAACGAGGTAGGTCATGTGACTGAGGTCACGTGACTACCATATCAGGTGACTGAGGTCACATGGCTACCATGGTCGAATCCCGTTCCTGCCCGCTGGGCCACGGGCCCGACACTTGGGTCGGGTCCAGATAGGCGAATATCCCAACAAGAAGGTTTAGAGAGATTAGCTTAAAAAATTTAAAAAGATGTGGGAGAAAGCTACTTACCCTTTTCTAAGCTTAGAGAGGTTAGAGGGGGGATTTATATTAGTAGAGCTAAGCTTATAATTTTTATAGACATATAGGTAGGAGTTAGAGTAAGTTATAAAAGGTAACTATCTTTTCTAGAGATAGTTGCGCGCGAAGCGTAGTGAAATAGGTAGTAAAGTAGCTTATATAAGTATAAAACCACACTATAAGCTACTACAGCCACGTAGGGCTATAGCAGAGCTACGCAGGGCTGCCAGTACTATAGTGCCGCATCGCAATAATATAGAAGGACTAGGGTAGCCCCACAAGCACGCCTAGCTCCTAACCATATTTATATATAGAATAATATAGAAATAATAAAGCCTCACTTAATATAGAAGAACTATAATATAAGTTATATGATAATAAGATAATATCCCAGGCTATATACTGAGAATATAAAGGCTATATATTAGGAACATAGACCCTATTGAGGATAGATATAAGGATAGAGATAAAGAAACTAATTAAGACTTATTATATAGTATAGGCTTAAGCCTACCCTAAGAATAAACTTTTATAACTCTTTAGTAATTAACTTCGTAATTACCCTCACTAGTACTCTCAGCTTTATCTTATACTATAACTCTTTATGAGAACTGTAACTAATTACTATACTCCTTAACCCCTAAGATTATTTAGTAATATAGCCTAGTAAGACTATACTATTAACCTAGCGTTATCCCTCAGCTTCTGTTAGCAGAACCCTACTGTCGGATAGTTGATTGTAATATTTTGTTCCCGTGTTATCCTGTATATGAATGTCCTTAGGCGCTAGGCGTGCCTGCGGGGCCACCCTGGTCCTTCTGCATCCAGCGAGTTGTAATAATATAAGGGGTATTTCAAAATGGAATCTATATTATTGCTAATGAAACTTCCCACTTATCTAATAACTCCAGGCTCTAGCAAGCAATATAAAATATATTTATCCGTTGGTATCACTTGGGGTGATAGTAGGTAGGTACGTACACACAAAAGGTAGGGGTCAAAGTAATGGTATTTAAAGGTCTAAGTTGCGTATTAGTAGGTGGGAAGGAGGGCGGTGGTGTTGTAGATGGGAGGCTGATGCCCCATATTACACCTCACCGCCCGGGCTACTCTGCTGAGCTACCTGCGCCTGCGCTAATACGCCTAATATCCCGATACTAGTAGTCTTTTACTTTCTGCTAGTATATGCCAAAATCCCCTACTAAAGTGGCATTTTTCAAAACAATATAATAAGTAGCCAAAGTGGCCGCAATTTGCCTCCGTTATTCTCTATTTATCTAATTTGCCTATATCGTTGTAATACCTTCTCTAGTAGGCGATATCTGCCTATATCCCATACTCCTATGGTCCTATATTCCTATTCCATCCTTCTATTTGGGCCCGTGTAGCCTATCCCATCCCTCCGTTTGGGCCTATATAGCTTATTCCGTATTATGCCCCTTTAGGCCCTTGTAAGCTATCCTTCTATATGTATTGTGGCCTCGTTGTTGTTCATGAAGCGTGTGAGCGCGCTATTGGGGTTCGTTTTAGTGAAGGTATCAGCGAGGTTATTGTGGCTATTTATTCATTGTACTTTGTGAAGCTCGCGTCGCTTGTAGGATTGTTGAAGGGCTATGATAATCATTATGCGTTGCTTCTTCTTACTAGTTCCTAACTTAATAAGATATTTAAATAGCGAATATAAGTTAGTATAGATAGTTATGATAATGACAGGGATTATAAGCTTCTTTATAAGTTAATAGAGAGTAGTAGTGATAGCATATGCTATATTAGTACTAGCAACTATACTATATATCTTAGAGGCTAGTATAGAGCGGGTTATATACTTATACTTTATTAAGCTGAAGTGGATAATATTACTAAAGATCAAGCTGAAGTGGATAATATTACTAAAGATCTTGAAGGTGTTATTAAGAGTCGTCTTATTAGCTAGAATAATTATAAATCTAAGCTGTGAAAATAAGTTAATATTATTTATAAAAAACCTATTAATAAAGATAAATAACTTGGCTATGATTAAATTAATAGGCATAAATATTAGACTATAGCTAAGGTTATCTATTTGCTACTAGATATAATAGTTAAGGGCCTTCACGTTATGAGCAGTAGGATCCTAGTGCTGGGCGGTAGTGGAGAGGTTGAAATAAGCCTCTAGTTAGCAAATTGAGGCGATGTACGCGCCGCGCGCGCGCTGTTCGATATACTGCTTCTTTAGATTAATATTGCTAGCGTTAGTAGTAGGAATGAGGTTAAGCTTCTTTTCTTAGTCTTTTTGGCGGAGGTATAGCTTACTATTATCTATGAGGGTAATAATGCTACTATTAAAGATTAGGGGTTATTAAATAGAAAGGTGCTCTTTTGGCTTTGCTATAAACTTAGCCTTAGCTAGTTCTTCCTCTTTGCGGGTGGAGAAGCTATTATTAGTGAGCCTAATAGTATTATTAGTTTATATGCTAATAATACTGAAGTTAGTGTTTTTAGTAGAGCTAATAAGAAGGTACAGGTTATATAATAAAGTTACTATCTAGAGATTTTCTCCATAGTACTTACTATATATTGCCTACTAGTAGGTGCCTGCCTTAATAATACTATATAAGGGTTTAATAACTCTTATAATAGTGCCTTTAGGGTAGTAATTATATAGTTATTAAGGTAAGTAGGTGAGGATCTAATACTTCAGCTATAAAGTCGACTAAATATAGGCTTATATAATATCCCTTAGCTATAGAGAGTATAAGTAACTCTTTAAAAGAGTAAGAGCGAGAGTAAGAATAAGTTACTAGCTATATCGTTAGATTGTATGGGACTGGGTAAGTATAGACTCCTTACTATTATTAGTATAGCCTTAAACCACAAGTTAGGATTTTTTATAGGGCTTAGAGGTAGTTTTACTCTTGATCTTATTAATAATATATAACTTAAAGATTTGTTAGTTGTAATACTTATATTTATTATAAGCTATAAATTTGAATACTCCTCTGCCTATGAGGGCGTTGATCTCCTTTCTTATAGACTCTTTGAAGGGGGCACCTATAGTAGTAATAATACCCTAGGAGTATAGCTTCTTCAAAAGGTTGAGGTTATTATACTCCTTTATACTTATAAATATAGTAGGGATATTAACCTTATTAATAAAGTAGCAGCCCATTTAGCAGTAGTATTATAGTTAGCAATAACGTTAGTAGTAGCGGGGGGCTTTTGTATTTGAGTCCCACGTTGGGGCTCTAGAGGGGCTGAGGTGTTATTAGGTGTTGCGGTATTAGGCGTGAGGGTATTGTTGTTGTTGTTGTCGTTATTGTTGGTGTAGTAGGGCTTAACGACAGTCAACTAGAATACCTTCAGGCCGCGTAGTAGATCAATAGTGCAATTTTCGCTATTCACATTAAGCAGGCGGAAGGGGCCCTACCAGCCGCCGTTTTTACGCTATACGCATACCTCGAATAGGATCAGTAGGGTAACGATAGGCTGAGTATCAGGGCTATTACGCGCCGCAATAGTTTTACTAACCTGCCGCTTAGCGTGGAGTTTTCAGATTTCATTAGTCGCCTTTTATATAGCTTTAGCGCAATAGCAGAGGTCCAGTAAGGGAGCTAATTTAGATATAATATACGGATAGGCGCTAAAGATAAGAAGAGTGGAGATAACTCTATTAGGACTAGTAGTATTACTAATAGCCTTAATAGCTATCTATAGGGCTACTTTAGCCTTTATAGAGGGGTCTTCTTAATAGATAATATTATAAATACAGCGTAAAATAGCCTGATATCTCTTGACTTTGCTGATATTGTGGTGGGCCTTAATGAGTATGATTTTAATTAATATACCTATTAATCTAGCGGAGTTTTTGAATTTAGTCAGGTTATACTATATACTAGCGTTAGTACTTATCTAGTTAGAAGGGCTTCAATATATATTAATTTAGTATACCCTCATCATATTCTATATTAATCTAGCTGAAATATTGCGAAGGAATTGAGCGGTATTGAAGGCAGTTGCTATATTAATAATATGGAGGACTAGATAGTTATTAAGGTAGAAGATATTAATAATAACCTTATAGTTAAAGTTAATATCATTATAAAGGGTGAATATGAATTGTGCGGGTGCTATTGCGTTTAGTCATAACTTTTGTAATATTTTGTAACCTTCTCGACTTTATTAAGGTTAGTAGGGTGGCTAGCTTTATCTAGTATAGTGTGAAGCCTTTAGATTAATGGGTAGCTAAAATAACAATAGATTGAGTATGATTAAGCGTTAGTAAGGTCATAATACATAAGGTATTATTCCTTCTTTAATATTATCCAGTTGTAGCCCTATTTATAGATAATAGGGATCTTAATATCGCTCTAGATGAGGTTATCTATTAGGTTATCATATTTAATACTAAGTTAATCTATATCCATTAAGCTAAGTAAAAAGGGGGTCTTCATAGGTATAACTTCAAACCTAACTATGCCTAGAAGGGTGTTAATATTAATAGACCTGAGGCTAATAATAGCGTTGCCTTTACTAAAGATAATTGTCATTATTCTAGCTATACTTATATCTATTTTAGTAATAATATTAGTTATAACTAAAGGGTAAGGAACTAATTATAATTAATAGTAGAAAATTTAGTTGCGCTAGTATTAGGCATAATACCTTAGAAGGTAGCTATTAAATATCGCCCTTTGAAGGTAAATTAAGATACTAACTTAGTAGTAGTAGTAAGTATGAGGGGTAGGAAGGGGTCTTGCTAAGTAAAGGCATAATAGGTAGCCTGGTTAGTAAGGGTAGTAGCGAGGAGGGGTCTATTAATAATAGTAGCTTTGCTAGCAAAGTAGACCTTAATCTTTTTATCCTCAACGTTACCTTCGGCGTAAGCATAAGTGTGGTTATAGGTAGTATCTTCGTCATCACTTTTGAAATCCATAACGTCTTTAGTACCCTTAATTTCTAGTAGAAATTGCTAGTAACCTTTAGGAGAGGGGTTGATATAGTGTTAACTAGCATGATATTATTAATACTCTTGACGTCGTTTAGCTTTAGTATGCTTTATGCTCTAATAGTTAAACTTCTTATAGATAAAACATCTCTTCTCCTGCTAATTATAGTAAAAAAAGCTCCTATAAGTCTTACTAAAGTTTCTTTCCTTATTGTATTTATAATTATTGAAGTGCTAGTTAGTAGTTATAGTTGCTATAGTTATTTTAGTAATAAATTAGTTTTGGGTTTATAATATAGTGCTATTATATTATATAGTTAGTTGGGCGTAGAAGTTATTATATATCTTGGCTAGGTTATATGGTGCTATCTCATACTCCTTTACACCTTAACAAGCAGCTATTATCTATATCCATATAGGTTTATTAGCTAAGATAATATGTGGGAGCCCTTGCTGAATTATATTAAGCTTATTAATAAGTATTAGTAGGGCTTTAGTCCTTAACTTATTCGGGTTCTAATAGATAATCCTTTTTAGCAAGATACCTCACTACTTAGTAAGGTAGGCTTACTTATAGTCTTTAGTCTCAAAGTAAGTATTAATCTTTATAATTATATTAATAAAGCTAATATAGCCTTAGAGGGGTTATAGTTAAGAGGAAAAGAAGGTAAGAGCAGAGCCTTTAAGTATAAATAAGAGAGCACTTTTATACTTCTTTAGTATAATATCTAACTTAGCATATAGATACTTAAAAATAGCGAGCTTTCCTTCAAGAGAGTTATGTATCTCTCTACTATTATAAAGGGCGTAGCCCGGGTTTATTTAACGAAGGGGTGCTATTAATTAGAAGTAATCTATACTAAGGAGAGAAGGCTCAAGCCCGCAGGCTTATGTAGTGCTCGAGCAGCTTTTATGCGGTTGTGCGGTGGGGCCGCAAGCCTTCGCGTACTTGCTACAACTAAAGTAGCATAGCCTTAGTAGCTTAGAGGCGGGCGCAGCCTAGCCTATAATAATACCCCCCCCCCCCCCCCCCCGTGGGCCTATATACAGTAATAGCGCGCCTACTGCGAATTAGCTAGCAATAGGTAGTCTATGCGGCGCCCTCCTAACCTTTTTGCCCGCTATTACAATCCTACTCTTCTTCTCTCTATTAACTATATAATAATAACTATTATAAGCCTCGCCCTATAATACTATACTCTCTTATAAAATAACTACTAACTATCTACTAGTATTAACTAAATGCTCGCCTGCTAACTATACTATATCTATAAGTCTATATACTTATAGCTTGCTCCTTTCTCTAATAATTTAAAGCTCTCCCTCAAAGATATAGCCCTTAAGGCCCTTTACTTTATAAATCCTAGCGCCTCCCCTACTCTTAGCGAGGCTAATAAGTTATGTTTAGAGCGCAGCTCTATTGTAATCTACTGGGGGTAGTAGTAATAATAATAATACTAATAACGCTCCCGCGCTTAGCCCCTATAGTACTAAGCGTGCTAGTAGTTCCCTTCCCGCTATATATTACCTATACCGCCTAGCTATCTAATACTTGTAACTATTGCTAACTCTATATAGACCCCCTCTAAGTAATAGAAGGCTGGTAGAGAGGAGAGTAAAGATCTTATTTAGGAGGTAGTTTATTTGCTTTATGGTAATTACTATACTAATGCGGACCTGCTATCCTCTGTGGCTATATGCTATAACTCCCTTAGTATATATTCCCCATACTAGCGCAGCCCTAACCTTACTAACTTAGCTCCTATAGATATTTATATCACCTGTTATACTAAGTGTATTGCAAACTGTGGCTATAGTAGCTATATCCCTATAAGTCTTCCGTTTGAGCGCTACGCTATATACTAACCCGCTGCAGCTTAATATAAAGGAGAACTAAGACTATGAGGCCTAGGAGGCTACTAGTATTGCCTCTGCTACTAACCTAGGGGATAATAACCTTATAAGTATTATCCTAAAGCTATGAGATAATATGCTAACCTACTTATAGCTCTAGAAGTAGCTACGCCTTAGTTGCGCCCTCTAGTAGCGCTTACTTTACAAGAGGTGCGCTATTCTTACTAATAAGAAGGTGAGGAAGGAGGTAAAGAAGGAGGCTAAATGGGTTGCTATAGTAGCTAATATGCCTATACTTAGTACCTCTAGCTTCTGCACTACGGATACTCTAGCTACTATGCCTCCCGCGCCCCCCGCGCTAGTTGCGCCTAGCGCCCGCATTACGCCTTCCTAGGCGGCTACCCTAGCTAGCCTATTTTCTTCTATAGCTACTATTTTTAATAATATATATAACTCTTCTTCTTCTAATACTATTTAAGATTTATAAAAGCGCCTATAGTAGCTAGCTTTTATAAATCTCAAATCGCTCTTAGCTTCTACCTAACCCTAGATAACCTGCTATTAAATCGCATATAATATATAAATAAAATAGCTTTCTGCGCAGCCCTGCTACAATTAATCCACCCTTAGCTGAGGGCTATAATTAAACTTTACTTACTACTAATTACGCCCCTCCTCTTCCTTATAACTTACTAACCTATAATAACTGCATAGCTTGCTAGGTATATAGGGTTACTATTATTCTCCTCTACTAAACTATATTTATATTTAAACTTATTTATAGTAGCTATATTATAGAGCTCCTCAAGAGGCTCCTATATAGGTTATTAATAGCTATCGTACCTTATAAATACCTCATAGCATTTACTGCACCTAACTGCTTTCTACTAAGCAGTTAAGATAATATCTACTTGCTATTCCTTAACGCTATCCTCCTTAAGTATTAGTAGCAATTATATATTACTATGTACTTACTTAGGCAGCAAGTTATCTGCAGCCCTCTACAGCAGGCTAACATAGAAATTCGGGTATATGCGGCCCGGAACGTTAAGCTTAATAATAGTAGGGGTTATTACCTCTACTACCTCATACTTATAGTACAACTAGTCTAACTTTTTATAGGGGCGTAGGGTCTTACAATATGCAGTAGATAGCCACACTTTATCCCTAACTTCAAAGCATTCTGCGGGCTTGCGGCAGCTATTTATAGACCTCTCTATAGCTTACTAAGCAGTAGTAATAGCAGCCTGCGCTATTTATATTAATTGCTCCAGCTTTTCAACAAACTTCTAGGTAGCAACTTTGCGGCTATGCGTTGCAGCTAGAATAGGCTCCATAACCGCAATTAGGTTAATATTATAGCTATGCTTGAGGAAAAATAGACTTATACCTATTGCAGCAATATTGCGGTTATTTAGTATAAGTTAGGCTGAAAGCAAGTAGTCCTCCAAATTATCCTAACTAAAACTAATAAAGTTATATAATATAGCTTAGATCTCTTAATTAAACCGCTCTATTACCCTATTAGTCTATAGATAGAAAGCAGTACTTAGGCGCTATTTAATACTAGTAAGTTAGTAAAACCTCCTCTAGAAGTAGCTAGTCTAGTTACTGCCGCAGTCGCTCATAATAGTCCGCGGGATGCTATAGAACCTATAGTAGCACTGGACGAATCGCTCCGCGCAGGCCTCCGCGTCTATTATTATTATTACCTCTAAGGTTAACGCCTTCATTAGTCAGTTAATAATAACCTAGAGGTATCTCGCTCCTAATACTAATAATGCCAGCAGGTCCATTATAAAATTCATCGCGAGGTCGCACTAAATACGCTCCAGGATCAGAAGAGGTTATAATAACCCCTGCTTCGCCTATTACTAGATTACCGCTCCACCACACCTATCATAATTACAAATAAACCGCCTTATAGCGTGGGATTATCTAGGCTAAAAGTACTACTAGCTTAATATACTTAGTATATTATTATAACTAGGGTATTAAGTAAAACTAGAGTTATAACTAAGCTAAATAATATATATATAGAGGGCGTTATTTACGTCATCTTTATTACTCCCTCTAGGCACCTAGATCCAGCTATAGAAAGTTAAGTAGTAGCTAGCATTAATCCCGCACTCCGCGATCTATACCTTAAGCTAGAGAGCAGGCGGGAAGCTACATTTACCCTACTTAATAGCGCGATATATAGCAGCATACTATAGATCTTTCTAGAGCATCTCATCCTATAGTTTCTAGATCCTAGCGTCTTTAACAACTATAATCTCTAGCTAGGCGTCCTAAAGCTAACTCACTAAGTAGCTCGCGCGGGTAATATAGAGTTAGGGATAGCCTAAATTACTTAGCTCTATTCCTAATTATTATTCTAACTACTTAGTATATCTTATTTATATTAGGAGAGTATATCTGGGGCAGTAGCAAGAGCGCCTAAGCAGTATTCTAACTTAAAGTTATACTTTAAGAGCTCCTCTACTTAGTAACTCTAGCGCTCTATCAACTTTTACTTTTTTGCAAAGTACTCCAACCCCTTATTATCCATTAAGACCTTGAATTTGCAGATGCTGCGCAGCTCTACATCCTATGCTACTAAATACATAATAACTACAAGAAGCTCCTTGATATATATAGGGTAGTTATATTAAGTGGGCATAAGTTTTTATAAGTAGTAAGGAATAGGTTATAGCCGCCCCTTTTTATCTTATTAAGCTAATATGCTACCTAATATATAACTAGAGCAATTTACCTCTACTACTATTTCTATATTTAGGTTGAAGTAGCGCAGTACTAGCGTAGATAAGAACTTTATCTTAGCGTCTTAAACGCGGCTTGTTGGGCCTCGCCCTAGCTAAAGGGGACCCCTTTATGCGTGAGTTAGTTTAGGGCTGCTACAATACTAGCATAGCCCTCAATAAATACCTAATAATAGTTTATAAAACCTAGGAAGCTTTGTACGCCCTTAATAGTTTTTAGTGCAGCTTATTCCTAAATAGTGCGGACCTTCTCTAGGTTGTATATAATACCTTCGCCCGTCTTTAGAATAAATCCAATAAACTTAATAGTTTTAACTAAGAACTCTAACTTCAATAGGTCTAGATTTAAGCTTATATCTCTTAATCTCTTAAGGACCTACTTAACCTTCGCTTCATAGTCCGGCCTTAAGCTACTTAAATAGATAAGAATATTATTAATATATATAGTTATAGAGTTATTAAGAAACTCCTAGAGCATCTTATTAATATATTACTAGAAGGTTGCGGGGGCCCCCATAAGTCCAAATAAGTAGATAAGCTATTTAAAAAGCCTATACTATATCCTAAAGGCGGTCTTTAAGATCTTTATCCTTTATATAGATCTTATAGAAGGCTATAATAACATTAAGCTTAGTATACTATTTAGCCGCACTAACCTATTAGAGGGTTTCCGCAATTAGCAGCAGCAAGTAGCGGTCCTCTCTGGTAATTATATTTAGCGCGCAGTAGTTATAATAAAAATAGATACTACTACCGAGGTTCTACATAAATAGCACTAGTACGCCTGCGGGTAAGCTGCTTGCCTAAATAAACCCCTTATCTAGCAGGTCCGTAAGCATCTTCTGAAGAACCAGCAATTCTCCCCAAGATATACTATATAGGAGGCCCTATAGCAGCGCTACTTCTTATCCGCTCGCTTCGCGCTCCAGCAGAATTTCATAGTTAATACTAGGCCGCGAGGGCAGCAGTAGGTATACCTTGGATTATTCAAATAGGTCTATAAACTCTATAAGATAGGCTAAGAGCTTTGCGGCAATATTAGTAGGTAGTTCCTTTACCTATAGGGCTTTATTAATATCCGCTATACTTATTAACTAAATAATAGATACTGCTTTAAGTAGCAACGTTAATAACTATCCTATAGCTACCTAATAGTATACTGCCCTAAAGGAGGCAGTATTAAAGAACTAAGCCTCCCTAATTTTATAAATATAAGCTGGTTCTTCTTAAATAAATAATAGGATATTTACTCGCGCTTTACTATAGAAGATATACTATTTAGCTATAAAATGAATAATGCAGTTATACTCTATTTAGGGTTTTCTAAGGAATAGGTCTATATTAAGACTATAAACTATATATACGTAGATCTACTATATATGCCCGCTTATTTCAATCTCATAAGTTACTACGCCTTTAGTAGTAATACGCTCTATATTATCTATAAAGCTATATAAATATCGCTTCTAGTAATTAATATATCGTAGTTAGAGTTGATAAGTAAACTTCTGATCTATAAGGGTATAAATATTATAGCTATAGTCTATAAGAGCTTAAGTAGGGCAGCCTTTATTAATCCTAACTATAAGGGTTGCAAAAGGTCTGCTTATACTATGCTTTGCCCTAAAAACTTCCTAGCTTGCCTACTCCTCCTCTATATACTCTACTGCCTAATTTCGCAGCGGAGTTACTCCTTTCCTAAGTTATTATTATCTAACTCCTCCACAGTATTGCTTGTGCGCGTATTATCCTTATTATTACCTGCTCTTCTAGCGTGAGTGCTGCTGGCCTTTCTAAGAGGGCAGTTCCTCTAAATATAACTGATTTCATTATACCTATAGTAGTAGTAGTGCTCTTTAGACTCTATGGGGTCTTTTGCGCCCTTTAACTCCTTTATAGCTCGCACTAACCTAGTTATATAAGTATCTCTATTACTATTAACCCGTAGAGGGGCTATATGGGGTTAAGCCTTATAGGTAATAGCCTTTACGTAATTAAAGTCCTCTAGCTTCTAGGCAATATCTTAGATAACTATAATATATTAGGTATATATAGTGGGGGTATTCTTAGTAATTAGTTAGTTAATAAGATTATATAAGAGGGACCTTTATAAGAAGTTGATTTATAGACTATCTACCTAGTTTACTCCTCTAGCCTATACTAGTATATATTTAAATCGCGGGAGGAAGGCAGCAAAAGTCTCGCTCTATCCTATATAGAGGTTAGATAACTATCCCATTACGTACTATATAATATTAGGGTTAAGGTATACGTAATTAAGGTAGTTTATAAATTTAATTAGGTTATATATATAGCCCAGTCTGCTTATATTATAAAAGGTCTATATAACCTTTTATAGAATATCGCCTAGGCATAAATAAATATAGTAGAATATCTTATAGAGGGTCTTAAAATCCGCCTATTTAGCGTGAGCTTATTGTATATCTATATGCTTTACGCGATATACTCTTCGCAGTAGCCTAAATACTTTAGGGGATTAGAGAGGGGCTTCTAGCAGAAGGTTATAAGCTTAGCTGCAGCTACTAGCTCTAGAGCAGCAACAGTTATACCCTCCGCGCTAGGTATAGAGGTAGGTGCTTAGGTGCTGCCCTCTATAGCTTATACGCGCTGCTTGAGCCTCGCTATTATATTCTATATATTAGTGAGAACTGCTTCCAAGCTTATTGCGGGTGCCGCCTGCTCTAGTAGAGCAGCCGCCCGCTCCAGCTAGGCAGCTACTAATCCTTCGCCTTCTATCACATAATATAATTAGCGAGGCGTTAGGATACTATAGTAAGTATAGATATATAAAGAGCGTAGCCCGGGTTTATTTAACGAAGGGGTGCTATTAATTAGAAGTAATCTATACTAAGGAGAGAAAGCTCAAGCCCGCAAGCTCATGCGGTGCTTAAGCGGCTTTTGTGCGGTTGTGCAGTGGGGCTGCAAGCCTTCACGTGTCGAACTGGGCGTACGCCGATGGGCGTATGCCGACTTGACCCGAAATCCGTCCCGACCGATAGCTGGATTGTGGGTACCTGTATCTAGTAGAGATTTTGGTGGAGACCTTTGTACCTCAGAACTTATGAAATATACATACCGATTTTCACCTAATTAACGCGCAAAGTCTAATAATTAAGAGTCTTATATATATTGTCATCTGATTTTGAAGCTATTGCGACCGGACAACTGTCGAACTGGGCGTATGCCGATTTGACCCGAAATCCGTCCCGACCGATAGCTGGATTGTGGGTACCTGTATCTAGGAGAGATTTTGGTGGAGACCTTTGTACCTCAGAACTTACGAAATACACATACCAATTTTCACCCAATTGACGCGAAAAGTCCGACAATTAAGAGTCTCATACGCATCGTTATCCGATTTTGAAGCTATCGCGACCGGACAACGCGTCAAATTGCACCTAAACTATTTTCAACTATATATCCGCAGACCTAACCTACAATGCCTCCCAATATGTCTAAGCCCTCTGCTAATGAGGCTATCACGAAGATCCGGCTGAATAGTCTGAAGGATTGGATATTATGGATTAATTAGCTGGAGGCTCGCGCCTCTAGAGTCGAATTATAGCACTATATTAATCCAAGTAAGACTAATAAGCTATTGCTTAGTGATGCTGTTATAAAACCCGACCTTCTAGATATAAGGCTTATTATTAGGGCCTACCTAAGCACTTATACTAACTCGACCCCTACTAATGAAGAGGATACTATTTGTAACTTTAAAGAGAAGGAGATGAAGTTCTATAATACTATAATAACCCGATATGCGGAGGAGAAGAAGGTTTACTCTAAGTACGTTAGAAACGTCGCCACGATATAGGACTGGATATCTAATACTATCTATCGCCAATACCTCGAGACTTGCTACTTAGCAAAAGAAGATATCGCTACTTGGGTATTGAAGCTCCAGGCCCGAGTTGGTAGCTTAGTTATTAATCGAAAAAAGGCTATAGTATATAAGTATAAAGATATCCTTTTGAATAGGAAAAGTCGAACTATTACTATATAAGAAGAGATCACCCTTTAGGTTGAGCGATAGGATATAGCTATCTTTAAAGGCTAAGCAGCAAAAGTCCCTCAAATAGAGCAGTTAAGCTTATAGTTTGATAACTACTATAGGGTCTTAAGTAACTCTCCTTTAGCTGCCTGAATTGGAGGTTATTAAGCCCTCGTGGGCGTGAAGGCTAATGAAGACAAGCTTGAGGCTAGTGATATCCTCCTAGCTACCTGTGAAGCTATTCAGCGACTTGCAGAGACAGCCTTTAGAAGTAAGCCTGGGAGGGGTGTATTTAGGCCTATAATAGTGGAGGCTGATAATAATAATACTAAAGATAATACTAATAAGTATTAACGTTAAGGAGGAGGTCATAAGTATAAGGCTAGTAGCTAATAAGACTTATATAATAAGAAGCCTTGCTAAAACAACCGCAGTAATAATAGGTAGTATACTCTCTACTACTATGAGGGATATATACTTCAGCGCTACTATATTGCCTTTCTAGAAGACCGGCCCGAATGGTTTAGCCTTAATAAAAACCTTATTAACTGCATTATTAAGAGGATCCAGCCTGGTAGTAATTTAGTAGAGGAATTTGAAAAGGCGAAGACTTGTCGATTAGGTTAATACCTATATAGTAGCTATAATAGTAGATATAGGGGGACTATTATAGTAATTAATAAAGTTTAATACTCCCTCTCTTTCTTAGTCCTACTTAATACTAGAGCGATGATATATATATTTAATGACCTCTCACGATTTATTAACCATTAATTAGCCTCTCATAACGACTTTATTATTGCTAGGACCTTAAGGGCTACTATTAATAGCTGGGGGTTAGTAGACCTTCACCTTCAAGGCCCTGGAGGGCTTCTAATAACCCTTCGCCTCAACAACGTAGCGTATTGCGAAAATCTTACTACTAGCCTCATATCCATGCAACTACTTTGAAAGAAGGGTATATAGTGGGATACAAGACCTAGCGACCCTGATTAAAACTGCCTCTAACGAAGAGATTACACCTACGTAGCGGAGATATTTAATATTAACTAATAGCATCTGCTTGAGTATCATCCACATAAGGGGGCGAGTAGTATCCCTATGGGGTTTGTGGTGATAGCTACCCCTCTAGATAAGATATATAAACGTCCTCTTTACTAAAAGTACGATTCTTTAACTATTTGCAGACCTCTTTGAGGTTTAATACTATTATAGTATTAATATATTGGCTATTGCAGCCTAGAACCCTTATAATAGCTACCTGAGGCCACAAGAGGTATTCGTATTAATAATAATAATAAGCCTATTGAGACTATTAAGTGCAACTCTTACGCTATAGTAAAGATAATAAGACAAGTCTGCTGAGCCCCGAGAGAGTTAGTAATATTATTAAAACCTAGCGAAAGGATTGCTATTAACTTCTACAACTATAATAAGGGATATAGAGGGTATATATTAGCAGCTATTATAGCGGATAGAGCCTCAGGCTTCGCCTGGGACTTCTACCTAGCTAACTAAATAAGCAAATCCCTTATCTAAGTAGTAGATAAAGTTATATTAATAATTAATATATAGTATAAAACTAAGGTCCAGGTTATCGAGGCTGATAACGAGATACTTCAACACCTAAGAGTTATAGCAAGGCTTAAAAGCAAGGGTATTCAAATAGAGCCATCCGCTCCAAATACGTAAGCCCAAAATAGAGGCACTAAAAGGATCGCTGCCATTATTAAGCAAAAATCCCGCTCCCTACAACTCTCAGCCTCGCTACTTATAGTACTATAGCCCGAAATCATAAAAGCTGCTACCTACTTATATAACTAGACGCCACAAAAACAGCAAAAAGGCTAGAAGACGCCTTATGAGATACTTCATAAGACGTTAGAAGAGGGTTTTATAGTACTTAACCTAACCCATCTTTAAGCATATAGTAGCAAGTCTTTTGTGATAACTTCAGATGCCTAACTTCATTAAAATCGACGCTAGCAACTAGCTATAAAAGCCTGGATCAGCTACCTTATTAGTTATATTACTTTAAATAGCTATAGGATTTAGAACCCTCTGAAAGGAGAGGTTATTACTACTTAAGATATCCTTTTTAATAAAGAGGCTATTTTTGATAGCTAAATAGATACCCGCTATAATAACTTTAAAGACATAACTCTAGAGGAGATCTAAAATTACTATACTGCGCTCCTCAACCTTAGAACTACTATTTAGAGCGACTCTAAAGCTATTACAGACCTAAATAATAACCTACAACGTGTAGAAGATGAAGATAACTAAATAAATAGTGAAGTATTAGTACTAGAGCTAGTTTATAGCTATTCTTAAGTAAAATTTGCTCTACTGCTGACTCCCCTATAGTCCCCCAAATTAACGTTCTTCTAAGCACTTAAGGAAGGCATTCACGCTAACCTCAACGTGAGGGGGCGTATCTCAGTAGTTTCTAATAATGCTGACCTAAGTTCAGACTTCTATTTGAAAGTTAGAGTTACTATGAGGACTTTATATAAGGCGGTTTTCCTAGGCTATGCTACTAATAGATTTTACTTGCCTTATATAAGTAAACCTGATATACATTATATGCCTCGTGTATATGAAACTGATGATGGTTAAAGGTCTTTAGTGTGGTCTGATTAACCTGTTAACTCTTTAATGAGTAGGTTATATAACCTTACCCGGGATATTATAATAAGGCTACTATTCCCAGCCCTAGAAGTAATAACTTTAGGGATAAATCCAAAGTAGTAGAATGCCTACTGGAAGTTATTGCTAAAGTTGCCCTTATTATATGTTGAACTGCAAAATCACCCTATAGGGGCTGAGTTTATCTAGGCTAAAGAGAGTTATCTCTAGAGCCACTAAATATTCTAATCTTAGTTAATAGTATTGCAAAAGACTGCAAAGGGTTATAAGGTCCTTGGATGCTACTGGGTATATACCTATAAGCTAAATAAGTATAGTAAGCTTCTAAAAGTTAAGGCGAGACTTATAGTAAGAGGCGATTAATAGCCTCACGACCTTTGCAATATCTATACTGCTATATTAGCTGGGATGTTGTTTAGGACCCTCATTGCTATTACTAACCGATTTAATATAGATCTAATCCAATATAACGCTATTAATGCCTTTATATATGCTAACCTTAATAAAGAAGTCTATATAGAGATGCTACTAGGGTATTGAGAGCCTAGAAGAGTGCTTAAGCTGCTGAAGGCTCTATATAGGCTTTGCAGATCCCCTCTTTTATAGCAGCAACACCTCAAAAAGGGTCTAAATACCCTTAATTTTAAGCAAATACCTGGGGAAAACTGCTGTTAGCGCTATAGTAAGGTCTTATTCTTCTTCTACGTCGATAACTGCGTTATGGCGTACCCCCCTGAAGATCATAGTTATGCCACCTCGCTAATTAGATAACTACAGAAATAATACTATCTCGAGGGTAGTTAAGACCTATATTAGTTCCTAGGGATTAAAGTCCTTTAAGACCATCTAAATAAGAGGCTAAAGGTATTACAGTTAGTATTTATTAACAAGTTAATGAAACTGCTAAATAACCACGTCAATACCGACTCATAATATAATACCCTAATAGCTACTAAAGAGCTATTACTATATGAAGGGCAAGTGACGCCTCAAGAGATTTAGCTATATTAACGAAAGGTCAGATCGCTGCTATACGCTGCTGTTATAACCAGACCCGATATCGCTTTTATAGTTAGTCGTCTTGCGAGATTTAACTAAAACCCTAGCCTAAAACACTACTAAGCTACTAATCGGGCTATATAATACCTACTAAAGACAAAAGGGCTCTATCTTAAGTATAGAGTAAAGGATACTAATAGGCTAGAGGTAGCTTTAAACGCCAGTTTCGCAGATAATTCGATGGATTAAAAGAGCTCTTAAGCCTTTATAATGAAGCTATTTGGAGGGATAATCGCTTAGAGGGCTAATAAATAACAGATAGTCACAACTTCTACTATAGAAGCAGAGCTTTTAGCCCTATTACAGGCTGCAAAGGAAGGACTATTTGTAAGTCGGCTAATAACCGCCTTATGGGTGAGCCTCCCTCCTGGAGGAGAGCCTTCCTATATAGTTACAGTCAATCAGCCTCATAATAGCCTCAAGGTAGTTATCTAATGCGATAATACCCAAATAATATAGCTAGTAACCTAAGAGATCATCTAACTATAAACTAAGTTACGCTACGTCGATATCTACAACTATTAGCTATAATAAGAGATTTAGGATAACTATATAGAGGTTATTTATACCCGATTAGCTGAAATAATGGCAGATGGGATGATAAAGGCCCTACTAGCTGCCTCCTTCGCTACCTTTATTAGCTAATTTAACCTCGCAGATAAGAGAGGCCTTCCTGTGGATAATAGGCGTACTAAATTGGAGGCTAAATAGGCTAAAATAGCTCTATAAATGGCGTTACTCTTTCCTACCTACTGGGAGGTTTTAATAAGCACGATGGGAGCGATTTGAAGCGATAGATATACCCTCAAATGGGCTATATACAAAAGGGCCTATAAGTAGGGGATTTCAGATTTGTAAAAGTGGCTATTTTGGCTATTTTGGCTATTTGAGCTATTTGGGCTATTTTGACCAGTTTGTCTAGTTTGGACCCTTTGGGCACTAACCTGAGGGGACGTGTTGAACTGGGCGTACGCTGATGGGCGTATGCCGACTTGACCTGAAATCCGTCCCGACTGATAGCTAGATTATGGGTACCTATATCTAGCAGAGATTTTGGTGGAGACCTTTGTACCTCAGAACTTATGAAATACACATACCGATTTTCACCTAATTGACGCGCAAAGTCCGACATCACGTACTTGCCACAACTGAAGTGGCGTAGCCCTAGTAGCTTGGAGGCGGGCGCAGCCCAGCCTGTAACAACTATACTTTATTTCAACCCTATATATCTTCATACGTATAGCAAGCTAATAGGGGTCGGTATTATACTTAATAGAGGTAGGGGTCTTGAACTTATATAAAGTGGGGTATAATATAGATAATAATGGGTTAATATTAAAGGGGTTAGAAGGAGGGTTAGAAGAAGGAGTATTATATAAATATGGCTCTGGGGTTATAGCCTCTAGTGGGGTTATTAATAGCCTCATTTTGCTAGTTAACTCCTTGCTAGTTAACTCCTTATAGAAGTTAGGGTTGTTAATATACTTATAGAGTATTTAGCTCTTATTTATAATAGTATTAATCTCTTGCTGGGTCTAGATATAGTAGTCTTTAGTCTGGATAATATTAGTAAGTCCCTTTATAATAAAATAACTAACTTAGCTAGTGATATAAACTCCTCTACCCCAGAGGTTCTTTCTAAATACTATTAAAATAATAAGTTGCCTTTGTTGAATTGCTCTTAGGTCTATCCTTTAAAGTCGAATTTAAACTCCCAGAATAGCTTAGTTATAGCTAATTTATTATTCTTATAGTAGTATCTAGTATAATAGGCTAGCATAGCTATAATTTGAAGTTTATCAGTCGCAGTAGCGTTGATCTTATTTAATGGGGTAGTATAATTAATATAAGGCTTTAGTTTTGCTTATTTCCCTTTTAGGTTGTTGAATCCTAATCCTGGTAGAGGGGACTTATTGGGGGTATATATAACTAATTCTTTGGGAATTATTTTAGATATCGTGAGGTAATGAAAATGATAGCTAAAGATGATGCTAAAGGGTAGGAAGGGTAGATAATATGTTTAAATGATATATGAATATTCCTGAGGTATCGTGAGTAGGAAAAAAAGCTACAAAGAGGGGGGGGAGTTAAAGTAAAGAGTTTTTAAGGTTAGGATATATTAATATTAACGTTAGTTAATAGGAAGCGACGGAAGGGTGCTAAATTAATCAACTCAGCTAAATAATTAGTAAACATCATTAGCTAATACTCTTATTAATATCGCAGATAGCAGCCATCTCAAAAGACAACTAATAATAAAGAGTTACAGTAAGAGGCGGGATCTTATGATATAAGGCGGAATTCTCGCGATATAAAGCGGGTCTTTGCGTTATTTAATGGGAGGTTGAAATAGCAACCAAAACTAGTAGTCTTCTTGTTTTTCTACTTAGCAATATTCTTAGTAGGTATAGCACGAGAGGTTAATAGTGAAAATAGGGATAAGCAGTATCCAAAGTGAGGGTTTTTTAATATAAACAGATCCTATAGGAAGAGATTATAGTTTAAGTTTTAATACGTATTTTAATATAAATAATTGAGGGGTAGTAGAAACGGAAGGTAAAGGATAATAAATAGTAAAAAATCTATATAGGTGGGATCCCATAGGGGTTATAGGCGTAGATATCCTTAGTATAGACAAATCTAACTAAATAGCTTAGTAAGGTCAATGAAGAATCACCTAGAGGTGGTAATCCAAGGACAATTGCTGTTGTTTTGTTGATTTGAGGCTTTTGGTAATGCTTTTATAGCGTGATTGTTGCTTTTGTTTGCGGTTTGGTGGTGAAGTTGGTGATGCGTAACTGACGTAGGAGAATCTCATAAATAAGTAAATTGGCGATTAAAGACCACTTAATGGGTTATTTGAGCTCTAAAAGAGGTATCTAAAGGATGACTGAGATAGATCGAGAGGCTCTCTGGGTAGCATAGTAGATCCGTTTTGCGATAGGTTCCAATCTATAGATCATCTACTTATGGTTACTGTGGGAAGATTGTCTCTTTAAGATAGATAACTTTGCTGATCTGCGGTATTGTGGTATAATAACGTCCCACACCCACTTTTGGCCACCCCCCACATTTGGCCACCCCAAAAATGCCTCACCGCTATGATGACTACTAACTTTAATCTTCTATAACTTCACCAATTTTACTTCACTTGCCGTCATCTTTCGTCTATATCTTCTTTTGATTAAGATGCCTTAATATACTGAAGATGATATTAACTAGGCTCTTGAAGCTATTGCAGATGTTACTAGCGTAAAACAAGCTGCACTCAAATGGGGTATACTACGATTAATACTGAAAAATCGTATAAAGGGTTATTAGGTAAGAGATATAGCCTTTTCAGATCTATAAAGACTCTCTATAAGCTAAGAAAGTTATCTAGCTATATGGGTATAAATCCAGGCTGCCCTAGGCCTACCTCTAACCTATTAATAACTTAAGAACTTTGCTATATATATCCTATAGGTCTATGGAGACTCCTAGCCTCTTGGGAAGAACTAGGTGTAGTCTTTTATTAAGAGAAACCTATCTATAAGGGTCTAGAGAAGCAGAGTAATTAACTCCTAGCATATTAATAGAGCCTTAACTAATATAATTAGGTAATAATTTAAATACCTCACTAAACCTGAGATTATAGCTATCAAGGCCTCTAATTAATATAATATAGATAAGACTAATATTCTAGAAGGCAGAGAATTAAATAGATTTATTCTTCAATTATTAGAAACTTATTTTATCTATAAGAAATAGCCTATATTACATACTTAGATATCTCTAATTAAGTATATCTCTATAACTAATAAGGCACTACCTCTACTTACTATATATAAGGGTAAGAGTATCTAGTAGTAATAGTTCCCTCTAGATCTAATACTATATAAATCCTAGAAGTTTATAGCAATAGAAAATAGGTAGACTTCTAACTCTATAGCTATTATATAGTTAATAGAGGTCTTTATCCCTTTAACTTAGCTAGAAAACCCCTCAGAAGTTAGACTATTAATCTTAGATAGTTATAGAAGCTATATGACTACTACATATATATATATATATATATATTAGAAATAAGATATACTTATTATTCTCATTAGCATATATATTATATATTCTTTAGCTACTTAATTAGTTAGTTTTTAGGCCTCTTAAGGTAGTATATAAGAAGGAGCTTAGATTATTAGCTAAATAGGATACTAATATAGTTATAGATAAGAGAAATTATATTATTTACTATAGCAAGGCATATAAAGCAGCCCTAATAAACAAGATTATTATTAGTAGCTAGGAAATAGACTAGTTTATAGCCTATGAGTATAACTAGACCCCTTATAAGCCCTCTACTACTTAAGAATATATTAACCCCTACTAAATTAGCTAGTTAGGTCTATAAAGAGCTCTCTAATAGTAAAGCAAGTGAAAAATAGGTAGTAGATATATTAATAGTCCCTTAGTTAACCCCTAAGAAAAGGAATAAGCTTTAGGATTAGTTTAGCCTATTTAGTAAGCTAGATAATAATAAGTATATATAGCGCCTACTTTTTTAGAAGGTTTTAGAAGGGCTTTAACAAGAAGGTATATTAATTAGTAGTAGCCTACCAAAAGATTGAGGCACTATAGGCAGAGGTTGATACTAGTAGGGCTAAGAAACTTAAGAAGGTTAAAATAAGCCCAAATTTGAAGTTTGCTGATATTAAGGCTATTCGGAGGGCTTAAATTGAGGCGGGCGAACTTGAAAATAGCATAGATGAATCCAGCGAGTCTGAAAACCCTAGTGATAGCGAAAGTTGCATCGTCATAGCACTATAATACATATAAAAAGTGGTTGAAGTTAATGTGTATTAATGTGAGGGCATTAAAAAATGGGGTGGCCAAAAGTGGGGGGTGGCCAAAAGTGGGTGTGGGACGTTAGTGAAGTTAACTACTGATTAGTGTTGGTATTACTTGGGGTGATAGTAGGTACATATATATATATAAAAGGTAGGTGTCAAAGTGATGGTATTTAAAGGTCTAAGCTGCGTATTGGTAGGTGGGCAGGAGGGCGGTGGTGTTGTAGATGGGAGGCTGACGCCCTACATTACACCACACCGCCCGGGCTATTCTGCCGAGCCACCTGCGCCTGCGCCAATACTCCCAATATCCCGATATTATCTTAAGAAGCCCCTCCATACTCCGCAGTAATATAATGTTTTCGCCAAAAGCCGATGCACGGCTGAATCTGTCGTGGGTACCGGTCCGCCCAGTGAAAGCCATCAACGAATCCCCCGTGTCCTCTCTCTGATTCCAAGGGGGGACCTCACACTGCAGATTCCAGCTATGCGCAACGCCTTTAAAGCCCGGTGCCCCGTCCAGTGCGCTAGTCTTGAACTCCTCAAACAGCTCGTCGATTGCCTTCTTTTCAGCATCATCGAGATTTGCAGGGAAGACGAGGCTCAAAACTCCGACAACGGGAGCTTCAGCGAGAATGGAAGGGGGCCACGGCTTTGTGGTGACGTGCCTGATTGATGGCTCGTCGGTGATGAGGTGCTCGCACATGTTGTTGTGGAGTACTTGATCTTCACTATCTCGAAGTCAGTGAATGAGATACCAGCTGTAACTCTTCGAAACTATGGTAACTCACGGCGTTATTTGCCGGCCAATAGACTCCTCGGCAGTGTTCCAGTCAAGAAAGAACCATTGCTGTTCAGAGTCTTGCATGGGGTGATCCCAGTAATTTCGTTCGGCGTCCGCCTCAAGAACGGCTTTCTCGATCATCTGCTTGATATCTCTGCCTTCTTGAGTATCGAGGCCCGCAAGTGGCTTGCCGGATCTTGAGACGTAACAAGATTACTCGGTGTAGCCCGTGGTTGCAGTTTGGTCTTCTCGGTGCATGTGTTGTCTATGTACTCTATGGGAGGAACTCGTTAACGCTGAAATAGTCCAGGCTTTCTTTGTCCACAGCAAATATTCGATCAAGTTCCATGTTGTGGCATGAGAACGACGCGGGCTATCAGCGAAACTACTGAGTTTGGATAGATAAAGAGTCATTTGAGACAAAATCCTATGATGTCTGATGAACTAACGTCTAGCCTTGTTCGTTTATGGTTGAGTTGTGATGGTGGTTGGTTCCTCGGGGGATACTTGGACCTGTGATTACTTTATGCAGTGGAGATAATAACCCAAATTGGACGACAATTAACTCGAGCACGGCTACTCGAGTGTTCAACGGATTGTGAACAGGAAAAGATTATTATTTGGTTTGAATTCGGAGATAATATCGGTTGCCATGGTTGAGTAATCAGCAGAGTTCCCTTGGCGATCTTCAATTGACGCAATGACGCGCCGAAAGAACGACGCCAAGCGTTCTATGGGAGAAATTCGCGACGAGCCTCAAGAGTGTCTCAACGCTGGCGCATCCATCGAAAAGTCAAGACTGGATAGCCTCATGCTGAGTTATGCGAACCCAATGTCCCGAAACCGAGCCTCCTCCAAAAGCACAAACCACCTCAGAATCACCTCGATGATATCCGTATCCATTTCACGCTGAAATCCGCTCCTATCGTCGGGTCTTGACACCGCCCGTGGGAAAAGGAAATGTGAGAGACTTGAAAGGCGGACACAATATGTCGCTCACGTATCAATAACAACCCCCCTTTCGGCCGACTTGCCGAGGCCAAAGCCATGACCATCACCCGAAACCCCATTGAACACGAACAAATAAACTGCTTACCCAAACTGCCAAAACCAAAGAAGGAACCCCCTTGAACATTCTCATCCGCGACGTCGCACCCGTCCAATGATTCTCAACTGTGCAACACTCAACGGCTCTCCTGATTGGCTGTTCCGTCCCCTGAAACCTGTCTGGGGGCCGTTCATGAGCAGGGATCCGGGGCTCCCGCTCGTCGGATCTGAAGCGAACAAAAAGAGTTGAACCACACGTCGCATCTCTTTTCAGACGACAGTGTCCCAAACTTGACAGGATGGGAAATGGGACGGGAGAGCCTCAGAGGGGGAGTGCCAAACACCACCGCGGCTCCAATCCAGGCCGCTAGGGACAACCTTATCGCATCCACCACACGGCGACAAGCTCTCGAGACCGTTCCTGTAACAACAAGGTCTTTCTCGTGGGAATCCACGGTTTACCCGGTAGTCTGGGCTGCTTCTCCGCAGCCTTCTTCCACGCTTCGCGCGGACTCCTTCACTTCATTACTCGCCTGCCCGACGCCAACACCAACCCTTTGCCTCCATCGTCAAGACCACCCGGGCACCCATCATCCGAGCATCCAAGATTTAGCTCGATACTGACAGAGCGCGGCTTCCCAGTCAATATTCTCTGCTCTGTGGACGAGAGAGTCAGGAGCTCCCAAGCCCCCGGACGACCAACCAAAGAAAGCCTGCACACCGTTACCACCACAACCCTTCTCGCCTTTCCCTTAATACTTGGAGCAAGTTTTGGCGATGTTTAGACTCTTATCGGGTGTGTCCCGCGATTCGCATTTGCCCTATGCTTATTTACCTAGACCCCCTTGACTGACGTGATGCTTAAAAGCCGATCATGTCCCTCTGCCTCCCCCCAAAACATCATGACTTCTGACATCCATTCGCTCTTTTAGAGTCCTTCAGGCAAGGTACAGTTTCGTTTCTCCTTCTCTTCGGTCCCACGTTTCTAAAGTCTTCGTTATTCGACTTCTGCGTTCCCTTCTTCTGAGGCTCCAAGACAATTTTAAATCGCCAAAATGCAACTCTCTCTCGTCGTTCTCGCCGCTAGCGCCAGCGCTGCTCTCGCAGGTAAGCCATCCCCAAAGTCCATGAGGGAAGACAGTAGACATCAAGACCTAACGTGGTCTCCAACAGCCCCCCCACTCGCTCCTCGCCAAAAGGCCTGCTTCATCGTCGGCAACACCGTCCTGCCCCAGGAAGTCTCCGACGCCGTCACCTCGCTCCGGAACAAGGTGACCTGCGACAACTCCAAGACGACACTCTCCGGCGTCCCGGACGTCACCGCCGGCAGCGTCAAGTTTTCCGAGATCAACTTCGCCAACGCCCAGGGCCAGTCGCCCTTGGCCTTCGCCCTTGACAAGTTCGCGACCAAGAAGCCCCTCGCCTCGAACGACCTGGCCACCTTCCGGGACCGGCTCGACGCCTACGTCGCCACCGAGGCCGGTATCCGCTCCACCGGCGGCAAGCTCGCCATCAAGGTGCCCAAGTTCTTCCTCTCGATGCAGGTCCAGCGCATTGCTACCGCGCAGGGCAACCCGCCCACGGCCGCCGGTCAGCAGGTCGACCACCTGCGCGACAAGGTCACCAAGAACGCGGCCAAGGAGGAGAAGGCTCTCCTTGACCAGGTCATCGCCCTGGCCACTCAGCTTTCGTAAACAAGGCTGGATCATGTAATATTTCGAGGGTATGTAGCTCGTCAATAGTGGAAGTAATGTGGAGTTGAATCATGATTCAACCGTTCATATCGACGAAGAATGTGAAAGACGTAAATCGTGCCGTCTGCCACAGCATACTATACAGGGCCATGTGAGCTGTAATTAAAACTTGGGAAGAGAGGAGAAGACAGCCGCTCTTTTCTTGATCCCAGCACTCCTATCCGTTGCATCATTTCAAAACGCCGCCCATCAAGACAAGATCGGATCTCTGGACTGCACAAACCACCGAAGGGTGTGGCCTTCGGCTATTTCGGGTCGCTGCCCGTTGAGTCTATTTTCGCTGCTGTTGCTGCTTCAGCTGCTCTTGCTCGCGCACCTCGGCGCCCGATGCCCTCCACCAGACGTCGCCGCCCCACCTGATCAACCGCTCCGCAGCAGCTAGGGGAGTAATGGCAGGGCGAACATCAAGGTAGAATACGGGCTCGCCGTCCTCATCTGGCGGAGCGGAGTAGTAGTCGATGACGTATCTGATCTCCCTGGTGGTGCCGCCCACCTTGCGGGAGACGAACCAGTCGTGTCTATCAAAAGGAGGTTCGGATCTGCAATTTTGTTAGCTTGCACAGCTGAAATCTCAAACCGAGCAACATACTCAAACTTGGAGGGGTAGATCGTACCCAAGACCTGCATCATGCGGGCCTTGGGTGTCAAGTCCTTCGGCCTGCCTTGGAAGCGTATTAAGGTTGGTGGCTCCTCAGTACCGTCTTTCAGCCTCTCAACCATCTCCTCCGAGTTCTCCTCGCCCCGGCTGCACGCCTGCCAGCCTCTGTACAGACCCCTGCCGAAGCGCTCTTCCCAGCTGACGATTTCGGCCCAGGCGCCCTCGTTCAGAACGTTGTGGACAGACACCATAGACTCGACGGCCGTGATGTCGGTATCGGTGTAGCCCTTACGCAGCAGGGCGTTGTACATTTGCTGGGGCGAGGGGTACTCCCAGTTTCCGTCTCCGCTACTCTTCGGTATCGTTGAGGGCTCGCGTTCCGTGGGGAGGGTCATGGCCTGGTTCTTGGCGGGCGCCTGGGAGAGGTCCTTGAACATATAGTTCAGGGGGTTGAGCTGGGAGAGAATGGACTTCGACTCGGTCTTCGGCTCGTCGTGAGGTACGGGACATGAAGACGGGGGAGGAACGACGGCGTGTCGCTGGTCGTGGGGGATCGGGCATGCTGAGGGAGGAGGAGGTGCGGCGTGGCGTTGGTCGTGAGGGACGGGGCAGGCGGATGCCGGAGCGGCAGGCTTCGGGGTCGAGTTCAGCGCATCTTTAGTCTTGTTGTGCATCGGACAGCTGGCCTAACGTGGGGTTAGCATAAAGTGAGGGCATTCGGATGGGAGGGGCATACAGGAGGTGATCCAGCGAGAGTCGTCGCAGTTCCGTCGGCCCAAAACCAACCCATTTTGTACAGGTGTGGAAAATTAGTGAGAGATGGTAACAACAGCAGTTGTACAGAAACGGACTCGACGCGGTAGAAGTGCAAGCGGGCTGCCGTAATAGAAAAAAAAAAGTCGCGAGGATGCCGATAAGAAAGCGTGGATAGGGACGGCTTCGGTGGGTGGATTCTGCTGTGGTAATCGGAATCGAGCAGTGGTTCGCCCAGTATTTCTAGCGGTCCCAGTTGCCCGTTCGCGCTAGGTACCTTACCGGATGGACCCGCAACAACGAAGGCGAAAAAAAAAGCCTACCAGGGTCATCGACTGACAGCCACATGTTTCCCCGAGAATTCCCCGGCGATTCCAGCAGCGACATCGCTACGTCACCATAGCTGGACGCGCCGTTTCCCTGGTCCCTCCCGTCGATCCCAGCCTGGGCGCCAGCAGTCATTGTGCGACGCCCCGAACAGCTCCGAACCTCACCACCAACCTCCAACCACTCGACTGAGAATGACATTCGACTCTCGTTCTTCCAACCGTAACCCTCCCTCGAGATGAGACTGGCCTTCGTCCTGGGCCGGTTCTGTCCAACTTCGGGCTTCCGAGCGCCAGCAGGCGGCAGCGCGCGTTTATACTCCACCTTCCGAGGGTCCTTTCGCAACCCCCAGACTCGACGGATACCATGGCGGAACTCCCGGTATACGAACCGCACGCTGCGGGCTGGTGGCGCGGGAGTGAGCGCGCTGGGGACGGCTGCTTTCTTTGAGCTTTCGCAAAAGGATAATGAGGGCACGGATCAGACGGGGGAGAAGCGCATGTTGGAGGCCAGCCGGTCCGAGATCAAGAAGAAGGTTGCTGAGGACGATCGAGGGATATCGAGGGTGTTGCATACCTTGAAGCTGCTGGTTGATGTCTACATATGGGAGCCCATCTGTACCGGGGTGCGGTTCCTCCATCTTGCTGCCATCTTCGTTCCCGTAATCATTGCGGTCCCTGCCATCTGGCTTGGCAAGCGCCATCCTGATCGCGACAATGAGAGGACCGGAACGCTCTGGTGGTACGGTTTCTTGGTCCAGTCGATGGAATGGGCTGGACCAGCCTTCATCAAGGTATGCAGTTTCTGGTCATGGGTGATGTGAACAGTGGCTGACAACTACAGCTCGGCCAATGGGCAGCATCGCGCTCCGATATCTTCCCGACTGAAATGTGTGAGATCATGTCGAAACTGCACTCTAATGCCCCGGCCCATTCCATGCACGAAACCGAGCGCATCGTCTCTGCCGCATTCGACGGACGTGATTTCCAGGATATTTTCGAGGAATTCGATGAGAAGCCTCTCGGTGTTGGCGCCATCGCACAAGTCTATCGAGCGAAGCTCAAGTCAGACCTCGCCGCACCCAATGCCGACATCCCAGACGAACCAAAGCCTCTGCGTCAAAAGGTCGCCAAGAACGTTGATGCGGCACTCAAAAGCACACCGAAGAGGGTGCCATCGACCTACGTTGCTGTCAAAGTGCTCCATCCCCGCGTTGAGAGGATAGTCCGACGAGACCTGCGCATCATGCACTTCTTCGCTTCCGTTCTGAACGCCATCCCTACCATTGAATGGCTCTCACTGCCCGATGAAGTCGCGCAGTTCGGCGAGATGATGAAGCTCCAGCTCGACCTCCGCATCGAGGCCGCCAACCTCGCCAAGTTCCGCAAGAACTTCAAGGAGCGCAGCACCGCCTGGTTTCCCTACCCCTACACCGAGTTCACCACTCGCAACGTGCTCGTCGAAGAATTCGCCCAGGGCATTCCGCTCGCCGACTTCATGGAGAACGGTGGTGGTGTCTTCCAGCACGACATCGCCTCCGAAGGCCTCGACGCGTTCCTCCGTATGCTCCTCATCGACAACTTCGTCCACGCCGATCTCCACCCCGGCAACATCATGGTCCGCTTCTACCAATCCGACGAACCCGACCTGAAGTTCCATAGAAGCCACCACGACAAGCTCTCGCAGGAGCAGAACGACGTCACCGAACAGGTTCTCGCCAGGTTACGGCCGTACCGCCACAGAAAGGACCCGGCCGCCTGGGACGCGGAGCTTAAGAAGATCGACAACGAGGGCTTCCGTCCACAGCTGATCTTCATCGACACAGGCCTGGTCACCGAGCTGAATGAGACGAACCGCAAGAACTTCCTCGACCTCTTCCGTGCCGTCGCCGAATTCGACGGGTACAAGGCCGGCAACCTCATGTGCGAGCGCTGCCGTCAACCAGACGCCGTATTGGACAAGGAGATCTTTGCGCTGAAAATGCAGCATCTTGTTCTCGGCGTCAAGAGCCGGACGCTTGCCCTGGGCAACATCAAGATTGGTGAGATCCTGCAAGAAGTGCTCGGCATGGTTCGCGGACACCACGTCAGATTGGAGGGTGACTTTGTCAACGTCGTCATCAGTATCCTCCTTCTCGAGGGCATTGGGCGGAGCTTGAACCCCGACATGGATCTCCTTAGCAGCTCGCTTCCCATTCTCCGACAACTGAGCGCGCAAAGCGGTACCGAAATGGCCAAGCATGGTGACTTTAGCATGTTGGTAGTGTGGATGGGCCTGGAGACGAGGCGTTTCTTGCAGGCTAGCATCGAGGATGTAAGTTACTCCGCCGCGAGGATTGTGGCAGCTTCACTGACAACGTACAGGTCGAGCGATGCGTCAAATACGATCTCCTTTCCCCCAATGTGTAATGTAAACTGTACAGTACGGATAGACGAATTCATACGTCGGCGCTCGGGATGTGGCGGGCTTAGAGATGCAGCTTGTACAACAGACGCCTCGAACAATGGACACTGTTTTCATGTTGCTAACAGTGCCATGTTCCGTTCAGTCATCATCCATGGTGGTTTTCTAGTATTACACAATCCTCCTATCGCTTCACCGAGCACGTTGGGCATGTGATCTGGGTCGTATTGATATACTTTCAATTTCTGTGCTAACTATCAGCCTGTCCTGAGCAACCAACCTCAATTGTGTATTGTGTATTTACTCCAAACCGCGGAGGGTTCGGGCGGCCCCTCATTCCTAGTTCATCCACAGTCACATCACATGTTGCCAAACCCTTCACGAACTCAGCCGCGTGCAGATATTTTCAGTCTCGGTCTTATATCTCCCAATTGTCTCACTGCGACGTCTTCCACGGACGTGTTCATCAACGCAATCTTGTCCAACGCCGGCGCCACCCGGCACATACTTAACTCCAAGAACGCGTAACCGTACAGACTATTTGGCTCGAAATCGGCTCCACAATGCGCAATGTGTCGAATAGACCTGCAATTATTGATGACGGCTGTGAAGCTGAGGTCCGATAGATGGGTTCCGCCGTGAACACTGAGGTACTCGAGACTAGGGCAGACGACGACGAGACGCCAAAGGCCCATGTCGGTCAGGGGAAGATGAAATTCGGGGCTCCCAGCGGTGATTTGGACGAGGCTGCACGTGAAGTCGGGGCCTTTTTGGAGAATTCGTTCGACATGACCGCTATGGTTTTGTGAGTGAATGTTCGTGGACAAGGGCAGAGGGGAGCATTTGGAGAGGGGGCGTACTCCGAAAATCCAAAGCCGGGGCCAAACTCGAAGTAGTTGACCGGCTCATCATCGCCGTTGACGATCTAAACAACGAACTCGGCCTCAGAGTTGACTGTTATGACGCGGATTGCTGAAGTCTCGCTCTGGGAATCTTCGTCTGCTGGAACAGCTGGAGCATGGTCGATGAAAGCGTAGATTGTGTTGGCAGGGTCAAGTTTGGGGGCCATAGTGCTGGTTGCAATGGGTGTGGTGGGCTTTTCGAGGCAGCGTCTTTTGGGGGCCACCAATGTCCGGGTTGCCGGGTCGTACTTGACGTCTCTGCCCTCGCTGTCATCAGAGTATAGATGATCGGCGTGTAATTTCCTGCGCCTTCGTAGAGACAGAATAGGTTTATAAGCATAAGTATATTCTATATTAAGGACCAATAGAATTAGGTCTACTAGCTAAAGTAATAAAAGTCTCCCTTAAAAGCATTACATAGTATATTCTTTTATTTAACCCAATAAAGTATAAAGCTAAAGATCATAAACTAGTTTAGTAACTAGAGGAGTATTAGCTAGCTACTCTTAAGGTAAATACTAGAGCAATCAAGTATATTACCCCCAGTATTAAGGCTAAGAATAAGCTTCTTATTTAGTAGTAGTATTAGGAGCTTATTCACTACTACTAAGTAATAGAGGAGTTAGTATTACTATCTATTTAGGTAGTCTCTTCTTATTTTTAGAATATAACTAACTTATATAATAAGGTAGTGAGTAGGTAACCTATACCTCCCTAGTAGGAAACCTCCTAGATTTTAGATTTCTAATTCTTTTTATAGTATTATAATGTTCCAGAGGATTTCTCTAATAATAGGGAGTATTTTTACGGGCTACGCCCGGTTAGAACTATCTGGGCTTCTGCCCAGACTTACCGCCCTTAGGGCCCACCTAGTAACTACCTACAAACCTAGCGTAACCTTGCTGAAGCGGAAAACTCTCCTTTTCCCTCTTTAGCTTCAAATAAACAGTATTACGCCACCTCTTATCGCATAGACTTGGGTCCAGCCCTTTCCAAGTAAAAATAGAAAGAAGAAGAAGAAGAAGAAGAAAATGAAGAAGGTGCTAGTGCTGAGGAGTAAAGGTTTTTATACGCCCTTAATAGGCCAGTAGTAAGTAGTAGGTAGAGTCTAGTAACCTTTAGATAGTTTTTCCTATTTTCTTGCTTTGTTCTTCTAGCCTATAGGCTCTAAATTGAAATACCTAGCTAGTGTGCCCTATTCTTCTCTTAACCTCTAGTTACTTAGTGCTCTCTAATTTCTCTTTATAATCTTGCTATAATTCCAGTGAAATATTTTGTTGTAGTTTCTAGGAGTTGTCTAAATTATTATAGTTCTTCTACTTAATTAAATACTAATGGTTTTTTCTAGGTCCCTTATAGGTAATTAAATAGTTAATAGTATAGATATTATTATTATTATTCTTAATTAGAATATTTTAAGGGAGTATAGTAGAACTAAAAAATAGTTCTAATTAGGTTACTAAGAAAACGTTATATATTTTATAGTTATTATTAAGTTATAGCTTATAGGCTCTCCCTCTATTAATTACCTATTAGACCTCAAAAGGCTCTAGGCACTTATCTAAGAGTTTTCAAGAGGGCTATTTTTAATAGATATTTATTATTAATAGGAGTATAAGATCTCTAACTAAACGAAGAATAGATGTTCTTCTTCTAATATAAAACTTATTATAAGTCTTATTATATTTAAGCAGTAGGTCTATAGTTATTAAGCTCTAGTAGAGTAAGTATTTAACTCTTTCTTATAGAGCTAAAGTAGAGGTTAGTCTAGGTCTCTGAGGTATAATATTATAAGGCTCTATTAGAAGATATTCTATAAATAGCTCTATAAGTAGTCTTCTAATAGCTTTATAACAGCTATTATTACGAATAAATTATATCATAGATAGCTACTTTAACTAGTTATTCTAGTTAGCTAGAGACCCATTGGCTCAGGCGCATAAACGCTGGCGATGAAGTTATTACTTAACAGGGTGCGACCTTGCGGCCCTAGCATCTGCGGGCTGATTTCCCATATTATTTGTATTAATACTCCTCATAAAAGCCCTCACTATATTATTAACCTAAAAGATAGATCTCAACCTGGATGCATTAAATCCTTACACCTTTAGTCCACAGAGACTCCGCGCTCAACTCAGCGCCACATACGCCTATCCATACTCAAATATACGTGGAAGGTTAATAACTACGTAATTAAAGCTGATACTCTGGCTTTTGTGAATAGTTATGGCCTAGCCTTTTATTAGGGGATCTATATTTATAATAGATAGCTACAAGGCGACTAGTCGCTATACTCAATAATAGCGCAATTAGGTCTAATAACCTTATTCTAGCTCTTTATAAACCTAACTTCAGGAACTAGAGTATATCAGCAAAGGTATTAAGTGTAGTATCCGCCGCTATCCTTATTACTCTATACGCTCTTAAGATAATCCATAATGCAGTTATATCTCTCTATTGCAGTATAACAGCTATTATAGTTATCGTTATAGTTCTTTAGTAATAGTAGTTATAGCTCTTAGATCATATCACTAGGTATAAACCCCATAATAACGCCCTGCTACCTATTATAAAGACTGCAGTCTAGATCAACCTGGGATAGTATTAGCCTATAGCTAAAAGGTTAGAGTGATACTACAAAATATATATTAGCAAGCAGTATAACGGGTATATCCACCTTTAGCTATAATTCTTAAGGGTAGCAGTACTCGCTAAGGCAGTTAAGAGGCTCTTATATCTCTCCTTTCACATAGTTATAAGTACTAGTAGCTTTATACTTATGGATATTACTAGGGATCTTAATAAACTCGTAAAGATTGCGCTAGTTAACTTGCTCCTAGGTGGACTTAAGCTTAGTCCTATTCTTAGCTTCAGCGTGGTAGCTGAGGAGAAGATTTGCGATAGTATTAATAAGAGGCTAGTTAAGCTGGTATTTCTAAAGAACTTTAATAAACGCCTTATCTAACTGATAGTGGATTTTCTTTAACTGCATGCATTCAAAGGTGTAGTTTTCCCACATAGGGGCCTTAAATGCCTATTTATCTAGAGCCTCAAATTCAAGTAGATGCCCCTCAGAGTAGGCCTTTCTATTATTTAAGTAGTCTATTTCCTTATTGTAGTATATATAATACTAAAAGGGCTTTATAAGCAATAGCTAGCAAAACTCTCTAACTATAATAATCTAAATGACCCTAAATAATCTCTTATCTTTTTAAATAATGTTTATAATACGGCTGAGGCGCTTAAAGAACTAGTTCTTAACCATGCTGATTTCGTTAATAATGAGGACTTTGGTATCCTAACATCGCCTAAAGATATATTAACTCTATGCCTTTTATAAAACGCTGCTAGAACCTTCTAGCAGCTTCTTTATATTCTTAGGTATCTACCCAGTATAGTTATAGGTAGTTCTGCTGCTAATGTTAATAGAGGCCTAGCTAGTAGGCGCGAGAAGGTGCACTATCTTGTTTATATCTTGGTAGTAAGCAGCGAGAGTTCTATAGAGGCTCTAATTAGAATAGATTTGCTGCACCCGCTAGACCTATATTCACGTAGTTAGCTAATAAGGTATCTGGGGCGACTTATTAGTATATGCCCTGTGATGAATAGGTTGTAGCCCTATAGGGCAAGGTTAATAATGTTTTGCTATTCTGGGTAGAGAGGAGGGTCCCTATGTATGTGTAAGGGCGGGTTTTCTAGGCCCTGGAAGCGTGCCGCTTTGTGTTAGTTCCCTCTATCGTCCGTTAGGCTATTACTAGTGATAGTATTAAGCGTAAAATTGGGGTATACTAGAAGGTTATAGTCTAGAGTGCTACTAAAGGAGAGGGCTGGTAATAAAGCGACTGCTTGTGGGATGTTATTAGTTTCTACTACTAACTTAGGATAGCTCTATAAGACTCCTATAATTAACTCATCTTCAAGCTTATTTACCTAATATATATTAAATAAGCACTCTCTAAAGTGAGTAACTTATAGCCTCCTGGAATGTTCTTATGCCATTGACTTTGTGGATATATATTAGTAGAATATATCTATGCGCAGTATATATTTGCTAGATATATATTAAGTATCTATAAAGCCTAACGTTTGCGCTATATATCAAGGCTAGCTTATAAATATCCCGTACTTTTTTCCTTTCTATATAATATAGTATATCTTACTCTTTAACTTATTTAGTAGATTTAAGTTAATTCCTCGTATATCTTTAGCTACTATATAATCTACTTTAGCAAGAATGAGACTCTTAGGGTTAGCAGATAATAGGCCTTTATCTCAGATTTATGATAATCTATATTATACTACTACCTCTACACCTTTATCTTCGAAGGTTAATATTATATTTATTAGAGCGTGGATGGTAACATTAATGTAATTCAGTAGGGTCTATTATTACTGCTATATTATTAGCTGCTCTAAATAGAACTTAGCGCTAGGATATATAACTAAGTTAGGCGCTTTATTCAGTATAGATAGAGGTTAGTATTACCTCTAATAGGTCTTAATACCTAGAAGCCTTACTTAGATAATATTAGCATACTAATCAGAGTAGTTTATTAATATGCGTTCTGCTCTGCGACTGCGATAGAGGTTATGTGGGTGTGGAGAAGAAAGGTAGGGGATAGCCTGTTAGCTGCTATGAAATAATATATCGCGCTGCCCTCATTAGGGTACTAGGTACCTATAGTATACTAACTGCTTGCCCTAGTGCGATGCGGGCCACTTAATGCTATGCTGTTCTAGCTAGCTGGAGTATAGCGTAATATTACTTTCGGTATGTATAGTAGTAAGAGTTATAGAGTGGTGCTTTATAAGGGGCATTCTACTCATATAGGTGGTAGCCTCTTTAACTCAGAGCTACTAGGCGTATAGTTAACTGTAAGTAGCTTTGTTATTAGTAGTGGACCCGTATAGTGTGGGATGGAGGAGTAGCATTAATAGATAGTTAGGACGACCCTAGCATAAAGGTTAGAACTAGGCTCAGACCTACTGCTGAAGTAGTAATAACCTATAGCTTGTATCTGGTTTGGTGGCTGGGGCGTGCGTCCTTGCACTAATGGTATCGTTTGTTGCCCCATAATTGTAGTTTATTCAGCCTGCTATGTTTTAGTGGGATCTAGGATCTAGCTGGGATAAAGGCGGGGTTAGGCGGGGGTATTATTTTTAAGTATAAAGTAGCAGGCCACGATCTATTCTATAGACTCTACAACATAGATTAAACGCAACTATTCTAGTAACTTGATTTTAATATAGCTAATATATGTGGAGGATGTGGCTAGGCTTGTGGTGACTGTAGTTATGGTGGCGATTGTAGTTATGGTAGTGACTGTAGGTGCGGCAGCTTCTCTAAAGGCAGAGGCGGCGATTGGGGAGGCTGTGGAGGTAGCTCCCGTGGGGATGTCAGAGGCTTCAGAGGAGACCGCGGTAGGCGTGGCGGCAGCAATCACAGCAGCTTTCGCAGCAGACGTGGGGGTAGCTTTAGTAGAGGCAGAGGCGATTGCAGTTATAGATAAGGGGCCTGCAGCGGCTTTACTCCTTGCTATAATGCTTTTGAAGGCGAGGCTTATACCCTTTATAGGTATATTTTATTACTATACTATATAATAATATCTAAATTAATACTCTTCAGATAGAGCTTAGTTATATATTAGCTTAATATTAATATAACTAACCTCAAGAATACTATTATTAATAGCTACTAGTCTAAAGACTAGGCCCTTATTGAAAAGATAGGTAGTATAAAGCTTACTAAATTAACTATCTCTCTTATGCTTTATTAGCTAGCCTATAGCACTAAGATAAATCAGATCTTTATCTAGGTTAATAACCTCTATATAGCTATTACGCCTATAGTTCTATACTAATATAACCTTGAGGTCCGCAAGAGCGGGAATATAGAGGAAATAGTAGATAACCCTTAGGGCAAATAAAAGAGTAAAGCGCAGGTGTCACGGCACTAGCGATGTGCGTACTTAAGTGCGGCTGCATTCAGAACCCTCGTTCTGAATGTCCTGTACCTTTTGCGCAATGACGCAGTTGGGACACGTATGGAGGGCATGCCGCACTCTTTAGCCCATTTTGGAGGGCCCGCACGTGACACAGGCTAGAGGCAGAGGTACTAGTAGTAATAATAGGCTCCCTATTAGTATCCCAAAGCATAAGCTGAGGATTATCCTATAGTACGCTCTTAAAGAGCTATAATATCTCAAGCTAAATACTATCTTAGTAACTAAGTTTAAGTCCCAGCTTATCCCACTTAATAAGCTATAGCTTACTAAGAACTCTATTCTTATTAAGCTTAAGAATAAAAGCGCTATATATAAGGAGCTCTATAATATTAAGATTATTAGTAATCTTGGTAGGGTCCTGTTCATTGGGGTTGAAGTCTCTAATGTTACTATAGGTATTTAGTTTAATAGTATTTGTGAAGTCTTATAGCATTAGGATAGTTAATTAATATTAAGCGGTAGGGGTCTTAGGTAGTTTGGGAGGGGAAGATATAATAGGGGAAGGGGTAGGAGAGGTATCATTAGCTATTATAGGGTTAGGCTACATTTAGAAGTTAGGAGTAAGAGAGTTTATAGGCTAATATTAGCGTCTTATATACAGGTTAACTACTCTAGGCTGCAGCTTTAGAGCGTAGTCCATATATCAGATGACTTATGGATGCTACTACTAATCTTCTTCTTACTAATAGACCTTCCTATAGTAGTCTTCCCAAGTAGGGCTTCCTGAACAGGGCACTTCTCGTGAGGGGCTTCCTGAACAGGGGATCTTTTTCATCCTGAAGAGGGGATCTTTCCTGAATAGGACGTCCTGAAAAGGGAATTGTCAAGGGTCTTGAGGGGTTTGTTGAAGGTCTTGATCGAGAAGTGGTCTTTGGGAAGGAGGGATTTAGTGGGGTGGATGGATAGATGGATACAAGAAGGGGGAGAGTCGTGATCAAACAATTTATGCAGTCTTCAAAGAAGACTTAGCTTAGCTGTTTCACGAGGGAAAAACAGGTGCTATTAATAAATAAATCAATAGCACTGCTAGACCTTTGCTACTAGTGAGGTATCGTTTCCCCGAAGGTACTGATATTTAGCGTTTCGGCGTTTTTCTTTTGGTAGAGGAGTTGTTTATGGGAGGTTTTCGATGGCTGCGAAGGCAGCAGGAGGAGGGTGCTAAAAAGGGCAAAAGAAGGTAACTACCTGAAGGGGCAAAAGAGGGTTTTAAAAATGCAATAACTTTGCCAGCGCAATGAGGCTATCGCGAAGGGTTGAAGGTGCTGAATAGCAATGCGGGATAGGCCGCAGCTATTATTAAAATAGTGGGGGATCTGAAACTTCGCCTATAACGATTAATAATAACTTTAGAAAAGGCTTAAAATAAGAGCAGAGGCTGAACTATTAGCGCCTAAATTATTCTCTATTAGTATAGTATTCTGATAATAGGAGGCTGAGTGTTACGACCCGTTATGCAAGGGGAACAACTAACCAACTAGCTGAACGACGGATGGTTAGGACAGAATATTTGTATTGCAGGATCACGGGAACACTAGGGACTCCTACGGAACGGAAGAACTATAGTATAAGTCACGTGATAATCAGATAAGACTAAGCATGCAGTATAGGTTACTAAGCGCTTAGTGAGAGTAGCTAAGCGCTCACCTATAATTACTAAGTGATTACTAGTACCTAATTAGTAATTAGTAATAGAGATAGGAGGACTATTTGGGACTTATATATAGTATAGACTTAGGCCCCCCCTAAGGACAGACTTCCATAGCTCTTCAGCAATCAACTTCATAATTACCCTAATAGGTACTCTCAGCTTTATCTTACACTACAACCCCCTTATAAGGACTACAACTAATTACTATACTCCTTAAATCCCAAGATTCATTTAGCAACACAGCCCAGCAAGACTATACTATCAACCTAGCGTCATGCCTCAGCTTCTATTAGCAGAACCCTACTGTCGGATAGCTGACTGTAACACTGAGGTTCTATTTAGGCTAGATAATATCTCTCAAGTGAGAGTTAAATAGTAGTAGAAGCTGAACTATTAGCGTCTATTTGAATCTCTAGCTTAGCAATATCTAACTAAAGAAGATTTAGGTTAAATCAATTGAGATATTATCTCTTTAGGTATTTTATTTTAACCTTACTAATCTGCAGTTATTTTCGTAGTATCTTAAGTAGTAAAATAGTGAAGCTAACTACTAATTAGTATTAGTCTTATGAATACTTGTACTAGAAGGTAGGGGATAAAATAGAACTTAAACATAGTAGTGATATTGATGATGTCTATAAAAGAAGGTATCTAGAAGAGTAGCTAGCGAAGGAGGAATAATATAGTAGACAAATGAGATAGGTTATGTGACTGATCTTATGTGACTACTATATAAGGTGACTGAGGTTATATGACTACTAATAGTTAAATCCCATTCCTGCCCGCTAGACCACGGGCCCGACACTTGGGTCGGGTCCAGATAGGCGAATATTCCAACAGCTATATTAATAGCTTAATAATGTCCTTATAATTAAATATAAATATATTATAGTAGTTAGTAAACCCTAGAAAGCTCTAGACTCCTTTAGGTAAGATAGGGAGTAGCTACTTAATAATTACCTAAAGCTTCTTAGGATTATCAGAGAGGCTCTTCTCTACTATTATAATAAACTCTATATACTTAACCTTTTTAACTGAGAACTTATACTTCGCGGGATTAAGGTTAAGTCTAGCTACTACTAGCCTCTAGAGAACCTTCTAGACCTTCTTCTTATAGTCCTCCTTTATTCTATTTAAGTAAATTAGTATATTATCTATATAGGTAGTAATAGAGTTATTTAGAAATTTTTGTAGTATGCTATTAATATATTATTATAAGCTAGTAGGGGTACTAGTTAAGCTAAAGGGGCATACTATCTATTTTAATAAGTTATATTAAGTGCGGAATACTATCCTCTCCTAGTGCCCCTCTATAATCTACAGCTTATAGAAAGTAACTATTATATCTAATTTTACATACTATTTAGTTATACTAATATAATATAATATCTTAGAGATTAATAATAGGGAGTATTAATCCTTTTTAGTAATAATATTTAGAGCCCTATAGTTAATATAGAAGTAAATACCTCTATCTAGCTTCCTTATAAATAGCACTAGGACTCTAGCTAGTAAGCTATTAGCTTGAAATAAACCCCTTATCTAGGAGGCTCTATAGGGTATTCTTATGTAGTAGTAGCTCCTCTTATAATATACTATAAAGGGGTCCCTAGGAGAGTAATAGGTTCCTCCTATTTAGAGTAGGGATGAAGTTAATCTAGTAGTTTGCCTTAGGCTAGCTAGGGGGAAGTAGGTAGGTCTTATTTAGGTTATATAAGCTGGGGAACTCCTCTAGGATCTAAGCTAGTACCTTATATTATATTAATTCTCCTTTAGCTTTAGGTTAAGAGCCTTCTTAATATTTACTTAGCTAACTACTTAAATCTATATCTCTATAGCGCCTCCCTAGTACTTACTCTACCTCCTTATTAGGCGTTAACTAATTATAGAGAATAGCGCTATATTTAGGAACCTTATAGCTTTTATCTCAATTATAGGGGGTAATTCTTCCTACTCCTTTAAGTATAGCCTAATATAGCTCTAGCTATAGTATATCTAGTAGGCTATAGTATTATATTTAACTTTATTTTGGTCTACTTATAGCTATTCTAATAGGATCTCTAGGTTGAGGCTCTCTACTATATCTATAAATATATACTAGATATAGCTATTACTCTCTAAATTAAAGGCTATTTTTACTAGAGTATTACTTAGTGAGGAACTACTAAGAGTATACCTTCTTATAGACTACTACTCTTTCTTAATATATAAAAAGTAGAGGTATTAAGCTAGAGATTAGCTAACTATTATATAAGTATTACTACTAATATTAACTAGAGTATAAGCTAAGAATTCTTTATTAACTCTAACTTATATAATAGTAAGTCTACTATTTACTAGCTAATCTATTTTATATTATTCTCAACCTAATATCTCCTCCCTAGTAGGCTCTAGGACTTAATTTCGCTCTAGTGTTAGTCTTTTCCTAACTCTTTATTATCCTCAGAGGAGTATTTCTCTACTTAGTAGCTCTCCTCCTCCTAGCTAGTAGAACTAACCTTTAGGGTCCCAACTTAAGTAACCTTTAGTAGCTAGTTATTCTTTATAGAGTAGCGCTATGTCTCTATAGGTATAGTAGGTGTAGGTATTCTTAGGGTAAGTATTCTTATTCTTTTACTACTGGGGATATATTAAGTAGCTATTAGAGGAGGACTCTAAGTCCTATTAGGGGCGGTATTTCTCTTTCGCCCTTAAGATATACACCACCCTAGTTATATAGGTATATGTATTAATATTTTTAGCTACTGGCTTCTAGTAGGGCGCTTAAAGGTAACTAAAAGCCTTCTAATATTCAATGTTCTAAGTAATATTTCAAACCTTTAATAGCTACATACTATAATTAGTAGGTAAATTAATAGTAATTAACTAGTTCTTTAGGTTAGGGGAGAAAGTAGCCTCTAGGAGGAATATCTAGATCTAGCTAGGCTAGTTACTACGCTCTATATATACTAAGGTCTGCTTAAATCTCAGCAAAGAGGGTAAGAGGGACTTTATCTCTCTCTACTAGAGAGTTTATAGTTAGGCTATTACTCTAGGCTATAAGTTATAATCCTTTTGAGTCTGATTAAAGTAAGCTATAAATTTCTTAGGGCTCTGTTTTTCTCTCTTATTACCTACTCTATAAAAAGTAGAGATCACTAATTAGAAGTTAGTATCTAAGTATAAGTTGATAATATATTATACCTCTATATCTATAGGGTAGAGGGCCTAATTAATTAAGAGAATATATCTTATATATTACGCCTATAAGATATATTCTCTATTAACCTAAGAACTTTAGAGGTAAGAATAATAGCTTCTAGGGCTATTATACTAAGTATTACTAGTAGTCTACTAGTAGTAGTTATCTAGGGAGGTACAGCTAATTACTATTTACTCCTCTATAGCTTCTATATTTATTACTAGAGGTAATTTAATACTATTACTAAGTTAGCGCGTAATAGCTTATCTTAGCTATTAGCTATTGGGTTATTAATTATCTTAGCAACTAGTGGGGAGCGGCGCTTAACCTATTTCTTATTATTATAGTAGTGAGCTTTAAATATGCGAAGGGCTAGACCTAAGTCTATACGACAAGAGGTGGCGTAATACTATTTATTTGAAGCTGAAGAGGAAAACAAAGAGTTTTGTGCTTTAGCGAGGTTATACTAGGCTTATGGGTAGCCACTAGGTGGGCCCTAAGCGGTGAATCTGGGCAGAAGCCTAGATGGTTCTAACTGGGCGTAGCCCGTAACAGTAATAAGTAGAAGCTTATAGCCTTAGCTATATAAGTAATAGTAGTAGCGCCTATAGGTATTATAGAAGTAGTAACTAGAGCTCTTACTTTTAAGTAGTAAGTAGCTATAGCTATAGTAAGGGGGATCTATAAGGTTTCTAGCTCTCTCTAGAAAAAGAGAGGTAGTATAAAGCCTATTAATTAATCTAGGCGTCTTCATAGCCCCACTAGTAGGGATCTTCTACTAAGGTATTAAAAGAGTCTTATACTACTACCTCTTCTTCTGGGATAATGTTATTAGTATTATTTAAGATAAGAGAGTAGTAGTAATTCATTCTCCTTCTCTTTCTCCTCTATTTACTACTACTACTTAATATGAGTAGTAAGCTATATATTAAGGGTAGCTTACTACTTAGTAAGAGTAGCTAGCTGCTTTGTCTCCGCCGTATTAGTAGCTTCAGTTACTTAAGGCTTAGTAGTATAGGTAGTTAGCGCCTCAGGAGTCTCCTTATGCTTAGGGGCTATTTTTAATAATATTATAATAACGTTATAGTACTATAATAAGAAGATAAGTATTTATAATAATTAATGAGGGCGCGCGATAGATTTAAGTCGCGCGAAAAAATTAACTTATTCTTATTTATTAAAAGTGTTCTAAGTAGAAAAAGAAGAAAGTTTAAAGGCTGCGCGCAATAATGGGATATTTATACTTACGCCCTAAGCCTACCTTCTTTTTAGTAATTAGCTGCCCTCTATAGTAGTTAACTACTACTTATAGTAGTTAATAGCTATTCTACTACTCTTATATATCCATATTATTATTATCTAAGTTATATAATAGTAGTTATATTGATTATAAATATTATCAGGCATATTAAGGAAATATATTTCTTTTATTTTGCGCCCTTGGGGCTGATTTTAATATAGCTATTTTCTATTATATATATTTAAAATTAGTTGTAGCTGCGCGCGGTGCGTTGTAATAAACATAATAGCATCCGCAGGCGCAGCAAGGAGGTGTATTGTAATGCAGCACTATAGTACTAGCAGCCCTACATAGCTATAGTAGCTTATAGTGTGGCTATATACTTATATAAGCCACTCTGCTGCCTGTTTCACTACGCTTTGCGCGCAATTATCTCTAAATAGGATAGTTGCCTTTTATAACTCGCCCTGACTCCTACCTGCAGGCTCGCGATAATTTACTACTTAATATTATACCTTTTCTTAAAGAGGGTAATTAAATTATAGCTAAATTTAAAGCGTTTAAGATATTAACTAAAAGATCTCTCGCTTTATGAACTAATACCTAAATAGAGTATGCCTGCTCTTAGAGAAGAATATTAGTTATTCCTATTCCTTAAGTTATAAGCTTAACTTATTACTTATAGAGAAGAACATTAACCTTAGGCTATTAAGTAATTATAATCCACTATATATTAGGAGGTTGAATATTATTATGTTAAGTAAGAGGCTTCTACTTATAGTTAAGCTATTATAAGATATTCGGCTACTTTAACTCTTTATTAAAAACTCTCCCGGTATATGTAGTTATAACTTATTAACTTAGATAGATTATCTATAAAGCTACTAAGTTATAGAGAGTAATCTGCTACTAAATACTTAATTTAGTAATAATAATAGCTGTAAAGATAGTAGCGAGAGTGAGTAGAAGAGTAGTAGAGCGAAAGCTTTAATATTAAATACCCCCTACTACCTCCTACTACCCCCTTGTCTTAGCTCTATAATATAACTAAATTCCCCTACTCTGCTCCCTTCTACTATTTAAAACAGGAGAGCGTATACATTATTGCAAACATACAGTTTCTAGTGTTTCGCCTATATAAAATAATACAGGCACAATATGCGCATATATTTGGAGAGCGATATAGCTTTCGGGGGTTATCTATCTACAGGGGTATCGACAGTAGAAGATATTTTGTCTGTAAAACCCATCGTGCTGAATTCATTAAGCACAGTAGACCTTTCCAACCCTATTAGTTCCCGCAGGCTGGCAAGTACTGGTGCCTCTAGGATTCTTGGATTCGGTAGTAACGTCGCGGCTGTAGATATATACCGGGGGTGCAAAAAACTCGTTGCACTATAAAGGTAGATATATGTTAATATGCTATTTAGACTGCAAATCAGCCTCAATACACTTACGCAGTAGGTGTGAAGGCCGTTCGCTTCACAGCCTCCATCACCAGGGGTTCCAGTATTGCAGTCTAGTAAGAACGCATTTGCAGTTGCAGCAAAGAGAAGAGTAAGTCTCATTGTAGCTAAGTTATAAAAGAGTTGATTGAATAGATCACAGATAGTTAATAGAAGGGAGAAATAGCTTTGAGGAGATTCGTTTAGACTTTAATATGTGAGCGCAGTTATGATTCTTTATAATACCCCCTCTCAAGGATTATTTAGTTATGACTTCACTCTTGCTAGCGTTTAAGGGTTTGCTAGGGGTAAATCCTTATAATTTTTAATTTTTATTACTTAATTCGGCAGCGCATTAAGATTATAATCCTCAGTGCTATTAGAGGTTTTAGAATAGGTTATAAACCTTACTTAATGAAATTCATATTACGAGGAATACTATAGATACTATACGGAAGCATATTAGACTAGATTGCTACAAGCAGCTTTCAGACTCTGTTAGCTAATCTTATTAGATTAAGTGGCCAGAAGTTACCCATCTGAGACCCTACCGTTATGGCGCGTCGAAAGAGGGCGCGAGTCAGTCCCATTATTATCACGCGTTCGTTAACAACAACAACAACAACAACAACAACAACAACAACAACAACAACAACAACAACAACAACAACAACAACAACAACAACAACAACAACAACA